>VZSZ01006254.1:257067-392371 GCA_013398815.1 Ibidorhyncha struthersii | reverse complement strand
TGTCGGCCCGCCGAAAGTCCATCTCCCGTAGCGGCTCTCGCTCCCAGGGTAGAAGTACAGCTGTATATACGATATTTAAAGAGAGGAATTATTTTTCGTGAGAAAAGGAGCCTGATCTAGTGACCTTGTTTTAATAGCCTTAGCCCCCGAGCTTCAACGTTTAAGTTATTGTGAGGTGTTTTGTTTGCTGTACTCTGTACTAAGATAGTCGAGAGGGTAAATGTTCATACTGAGTCAATGTCAAGTCATATAATAGCTAGCAAAACGTATGGAAAATTAATCGTGCTGTCTGCTTAATTGAAATACGAGGTGTTGATCTTCTATAGCTAAGTCCGCATCTCCCGCTTGCTCTGTGTTTCTGTACTCTAGAGACCGTGCGGTAGGCAAAACGCACATCTCCAGCAGCTGCCCGTTCCAAAACCCGCTCCGTTAGTGGCTCGTTAGTGTGGCACGGACAATAGCCAGAAGCGCAGTTCGGCCTCACCAGGCCGGGCAGCGTGCGGCCCTGCCAGCCGCTGCGCCACGGGCAGGCAGAGGGTCCCCGTCCGCAGCCGGCCTTCCCGGGCAGCCTCCGACCCCTCTCCCCCGTGAGCTGCGCTGTCGATGTGAGCTCCTCCGAGTCTTGTGAACAGCTGGAATTAGAACATGAAACAGTCTTGCCGGTATGTTGCTAAAGCGCAGATGACGGGCTACCTTCCTTCTCCCTAATGAGACCTACCTGCGGCAAAGCAACCCACGGTGTGTATTCCCTGGCTTTAAGGGTGGTCTGGCCAAATGCTTTGAAATACTGTCGAATTTACCAGCTACTGACATTTCAGCCGGTATTTATTTATTTATTTATTTAATTTTCCCATGCATGAGTGCTTATTAAGTGCGCTAGCGGATGAGGCCAAAAATAAGGGCAAGCAAATTCAATAAAGGATTTAAAACAAAGCTCACGCCTTCCTTGAATTCAGCAGGGCAAAGTGGGTCAGCTGGTGATTTCTGAAGAACCGAACTGATCCCAGCCGTAGTCTTTGTTCTAAGACTCTCTCTGAAATGAGCATGCGAAATATTTCAATCTTTTGATTAGCATCCTCTAAAGCAATTATTTCTGCAGTTTCATATTTTGTTACGCACAACAAAAGATTCACGTGTATCGTGCCCAAAGGCTGAAAGCAAGCGCTAAGTGCTTTATTTCAAATGTGCTTCACGGACTTTCTCGTTTTAGTTCCAGGACCTGGGCTAATGAATTAATACAATATAACCTCAAGCAGCCAAGATTTGCTGTCTGATAAAGGAGGCTAAACTCGCAGTTTGCTCTTCTCATATGCCAGAAATAAAGCATGTCATTTTAAGCTGTGCATTTTTCCATCATTTGTTGGTAACTGAGACTTTGATAAAAATGCCTGTTTATGCCATTAAATGAGTTCTGTCCTGGAGAAGGTCACTATGTTTTTTTAAATCATCGGTCTCCTTTCTCCACCTGCACAGTCAAAGACGAAGGGCTCCGGACCACAGAAACCTGATGATTATTAACTGCTCCTACAATTAGCGCTCAAACAACCAACCTGCAGGAGGGAACGTCCCGCGCTTTGCGTTACCTGCAGAGCTACATGGATTGTATTTACTAGATCTCGGGAAAAGTTCTCAGTATGGCCTTCTTGCAAGGGGCTGGGAAACAGCTCCTAAGAACTCGAGTGCACTTTTTAATACAAATGAAAACTAAGCCGTGTATCTCACTTCACTGCTGTACGCCTAATATGCTGCTGTTCTAGAAATCTGAGTGAGAATCTAATCACTGAGGTGAATGACTAATATACAAAAGGTGGTAAGAATAATTTTATTGTATTATTAAATAGGATGTCTTCTCTTCAACCATTACAAATTTGTAGATACTACATGAATGACAATACATAATTTATCTTTTTGTTGTTGCCCATATGATATATTTACACATGCAGTTAGTACCGATGTCATGCTACATTTTGTTAACAGCATTTTGTTGTTTGCCAGACTCAAAATGTAAGCACTTCATCTTCTGTAGGAAAATATCTCTGGGTGGGTGGCACGTGTGTACTAAGCTGCAGAAGGTTGGAATCGTCAGCGTTTCAGGCCAGGCTCCGGGAGCATGTTCCCTTTTCTTCCCCAGTACACATCATCAGAGCAATGAATTTCTATCAGGAAAATGCTTTTTTTTTTGTTTGTTTTTTTTTTTAATGTAAGAAACAATATACATCTAGACCCAGCAGCCTGGTGATAACGGCTAAACCCCATGAAACTCAATGGCATTTACTATTGATACCACTTGGAAAAGAAAACATTATAAAAATATTTGGAAGCCAAGCCTAAGTAGAATTTCAGCAGTGGTTTGTTTTTTTTTTTTTTTTCTGGCATAGATTACGGCATCACCTGCACAGTTATGAAATGATACATTGCTTTGTGAAGGAAGAGTTGGTGCTACGAGCAAGTTACTTCGTTTGGACTCTGTAATGCTTGAAAGGCCGTTGAACTATTTTATTCTTAACATAAATAATCTGTACACATCCTGTGCATTAACATTGTGACATCTGACAAAGACTTTACAAATGCAACTTCAATTTAAAATTGTACATTCATTTTCAAGTTGTACATATTTCCTTCTTTGTTACAGAGAAAATTGCAATGGGGCACAATAAATATAGTGTAATCAAACTGCAGTCTCCAATTCCATATGACTCAAGATCAACCAGAGTTAAAAATGACTACCGTTAAGATATTGTAAAAAAAAAAAAAAAGGGCAGCCTGGAGTTTGATAAAAAAACAAAAGCTAAAATATGAAAGTAAAATTCCAGTGTCACAGTTTAAAATAAACATACAGAAGAGGGGGGTGCAGGGAAGGGGCACGCACACATTAGAGACATTATCCTTTAACGGGAAGCGGTGAGTCGCTGCGGGAAGGGTGGCCGATCGCTGTTGGCTAGAAAGCTGCAGGCATCGCGCCGCTTAGGACTTGTTGGCCGAGCCAGAGGAGCGGCGCAGTTTCATGGACATGCGGCTCTTGCTAGTCCGAGGAGACATTGGAGAGGCTAAGTCTGTTCCATCCACCTGTGCTGTTGCTGCTGCTGGAGTTTCTCCCGGCTGAGTCTCTGGGCAGAAGCCTGCAGAGGACAGCAAGAACCAGATGGGTCAGTGCCACCCTTCCCCACTCGCAGCGAGGGAATCTATTCACAAAGGGGCAGAGAGGAATTTCAGTGCTGCCGTCACTCCCACAGCATCTCCTAGCCCTTTACCAGCTGTGGGTGATGGCACTGCATGTGGAGGTAGCGACTGCCACAAATCCACCTCTAGAGAAAAGACAATGCCAGAGACCACTGAGCTACGGGACTGCGGAACCCCCCTGGCTCTCGGCAACTGAGGCAGCGCTGAAGCGGGCGACGTTCTCCCGCTAAGCGGGAGAACAAACGCCTCCGGTTCCCTCGCAGGGATGGGGAGCCGTTATTCAAAGCACAACCCAGAAGAAACCAGTCTTTAATGAGAACATGAAGGTTAACAGCCCATTGCGCATGAAGGGAGCTCTAGGAATGCAGCTGAAGAGGTGGAGTGAATCGGGGGCCAACTGGGAGAGTAAAACATCTTCTCCCATCCCAACTTTAGTCAGTGCTTCAAAAGGCAAATTCCTACAGGGCCCACAAGGCAGAAGCTTGAACAGATCATACTAACTGGATGCACCATACATTAACGCTTCTTTGTAAAAGGAACAAGATGAATTTGAGATAACGGTACGTAGTTCATTAGCCCAGCGCCCAGAGCTACGCTCCAGTGCAAGAGGACAAGGCTCTTCCCTTACAAAGGGCCCGTCTCCAAATATTCTTCCATAGGGACACAAAAGGAAAAGGAGAAAATATGAAATCAAAATTACGTTCTCCTTCCCATGTACAGAAAATTAACACTATAAACTCCCAACCACAAAACTAAACTGCATTTTAATTAGCCATTTACAGAGACTGACAGCCTGATTGAACTCAATTACCTCTGTCGCCACTGATCGCTTCTGACCCGTATAAATTACGGACAGAAGCTTAGTCCTGCAGAAGCCAATGGGGAAACCCCTGCTGACTTCGGTAAGCCACAATATCACTTGCTATTTCTTCCCCATCATGCTATTACTGGCAATTCTTTAAAATAATAATGCAATAATCAGAGCTGCAGATCTCTCTGCCTCGGTATACATTTCATATATAAGGGGTGCAAAACCCATTCAAAACTGATCGCGAGTTATTTTGACAGATTCCTCTAAAACAAGATGAGGTCATCAGGTAAGAAGTCTAAGAGTACATTTAAAACCTATTGTCATAAACCTCACTGATTTAGCGACCGGGCCGTGCTCCTCGCCTGCTCCATCACCTGCCCGCTCCGGAGAGGTGGCACGGTACTTTCTATCTTTTTCAAACTGACACGACCCATCGAAGTGACAGGGAGGAGAAAGGGCTGTTATTTGTTCCCCAGCTGGTGACAGTAATTCTGTTCATGAACTAGGTACTTCATTGCCAAACAATCTGGAAAAGCACGATAACGCCTGACTCACTGTGCCTTATAGAAAAAGGCAGGCAGGGAAACATGCACTCTCATTTTCTGAAATTCTATCTTGTTCTAATTTTACAAGGAATTAAAGCATTTCAAATGGTGGAAGTTAGAGAATAGAAAATAACCGTTGTTGTTTTGCACAGCATACCATTCACAGCTAGCGTGAAAGACCTTCCGTTTCAAGCCTTTGCCCTTTACCTTGATGTGGCCAATGCTTTCTAGTGGAGGTTTTGGAAGGAGAAGAAATATCACAGCATTTCTTTCTTTGTTGAGAATGAAGAAGTGATGAGGAAGGAGGAGTGGAAAGAAGTGAGGGGGGGGGGAGGAGGGAGAAAAGATAAAAGATAACAGGTGTGAGACATGAGACACGAACCGCAGAGATTGAAGGGTATTAACAGATGAAAACAGAAAACGGAATTTCGAATTTCATTATGCAATTGCTGCTCATGCTACAGGTTAAAGAGAGTGATGAGTTAGTTATGTGCAATGAAGCAACAGCTCTGAAATCCGGCGTCATACTTACCAACTAAGCATTACAAGAAAAAAAGGAAGAGAGAGAGAAAGAAAAAAATTCTATAACATTATAGAGATCCAGCAACCTTATTCACAGCAACTGAGATACGTCCTAAACATTGTCTGAAACGCTTGCTTAAAGTCTGTGAAAACAGTTAAATACTCACACACATACACACAATCGAGAGGGAAAAACAAATGGCAACTCGATATATGGCTTCTGCTCCCCAGTTGTTTCACAGTATTAAGTATGCTAAAATTATAGCCAGTCTCAACATGAGACTCCTGAAATCATGTAAAGAAGAAAACCCAGAGTATTTAAGCTAGTTAGTCTGCATCGAAGTGTCAAACTCTAGCGTGGAATTTTATCACGGGCTGGATAAGAAAACATTAAAACACCCCGTTACTTCAATTAAGGTATTACTTAAGGTATTATAATTTTGTTTCTAATTCCTGCAGACAGAAGCAGAGATTCACATGCAATCCTATTTTTTTTAAGAAACTGACTTAGAGCTATTGAAGAACAGAAGTCATGTAAAGTGATATTCACATCTGAACATATCACACCAGAAGAGTGAAGAATAATGGCACTTAAAATATATTTTAAGTCTGACGGCAATCAGCAGGCTGATTAGTAACTCAGTTTCTTTGGATTTTAGATAAGCATCTACATCTATATATACACACACACGAACATACACACATGTGGATATTAGATGTGGTATATAGAAATTTTGCAGGTCGTTTCCCCTTCACAGTTTTAAAATCTTCAGTGTAAAATGTTATTATCTTTATCTCTCTACACAATGAAATATTTAGTTATCCGAAATATAACAATAGGGTTAAATAAGAAGGCTTTATTTACAATTGACCTACAACCAGAAAGTTCTATAAAATAAGCAAAATAGATGTGTTAGGATTTTTAAGAGGCTGAAAAATGTCAGGAAGTGATCCATCTTTTTCATCTCTTAGGCTTGACAAGTGACCAATATCATAGCCTGATGAGCTATGATATTTTGGGGCCATAACGTAAAGCTGTTTCGATTGCTTCTGAACAAGGAGGTGGATCAACAAAGTCGAAATGCGACATTTTCACACTCCATTTGAAAATTTCAGGATCTTGTAATAATACTATGTTGGTTACTTGACTCAGAAATTAACTATTTAAGTGTAAAACGGAATCCTAACTACACACAGTCTGAGTTAGAAGTCAGGTGAGGTGGAGGAATCTGGAGCTATCATAACACCCGCGTTGGCATGACTCGTCTCGCTCGTCAGTTCTGTCTTTCGACGAGGTGAAAAATTCCCCGAGCAGAAGCCTGACAGGGTGCTGATGTTAAGACAGGGTGCCGCGTGGCAAGACCACTCTCAGTACGTCTAGCTTTCTCACACCTTGTCGTCTGGATCAGCATTTTCCTGAGTGCCATCTCTGAGAACGACCACAGAGGGAAATATCATTTGTGCACGTCGGTAAACTTTGATGGCCTTTTAAGGTACTTCAGCCTCCCCGCCTGACCTGCGGGGAAGAGGGCCATCATTTTTGTACAGCTTGTGCCCTTTGCCACACTTAGAAATTCCAGCCAAGTTGTCCGTCATGCTCAGCACAGCCTTGCTAGAGCCAAGGAATTACGTCTCACTCATTTTGGGAAATGAGGAAAGGAAGTGAGGAGCGGACACAGAGAGAAAGACTGCAAAAGCAGCTGCAAAGCAAGGTGAGAAGGTGGGGAAGAGACGGTGAATGGCCTAAGGACCTGTGAGACCGGGAACTGGGAAGGAGGGAGAGAACCAAGAGCCAGCCATGAGAAAGAACACAGCAGAAAAGATTAAGTTGCTGCCAAAAGAGCGGCAGAGCCCATGTCCAGTGAAGAATGCTCTTGAGAACCTGGCCAGAAACATACTGGGTAAACCTGTTCCTCTCTGTCAACTAATATCTGTGAAACCCACTGGTAAAATTCCCACTCTTTCCGCTAGCAGAGATTCAGGCAGAGATATGACATCTCACCTTTCCTACCAATTATTGCCCTATCTCAGACTGCAGGAGTTGGTGGTGGACCTAGAGGTTACAGTTTTGGTTATGAATCACGTGGCTGTTAACCAGTATTGCAGAATTTCTCTTTTGCCCTATGTGTTAAAATAAAAATGGAAGGAATTACACAAGGAAAATGTTGTCATGAGACAACAAATTTTTAAAGTCAAACAAAAAAACAGGAAATGTCAGGATTAAAATTTAATTTTGTCCCTTTGTGTGTATGCATGGGATGCTTTTTAATTGGACAATCATACTCAATTTTTTTTCAGTGGACCCATTTCATTAAACATAGAAAATTGACCTGTTTGGGTCTCTAGCAGTCCACACTGAATATACTGCCTCAAAGTGCTGAGGATCCCCAGCTTACTCTCACCCAAGCGGTTAACTTAAGGACAATAGTTCAGAAATGCATAAAGTTTCAGCTTCAGCAGTTCCAATGTATTAAAAAAAAATCAGCAAGTTTTGAGGTTTCTCTCTGATTTGGAATGAAAAAAAATTCTTAAGTTTGGCTGGAGAAGGGACAATGAGAAACTCTTCCCAGCCCTGCCAGACGTACAGCCCTTGTTGCTCTGTTTCAACTTCACTTCCAGTCACAAACTTGAACCACCACCACCACCAGCTGTGGCTTAGACCCCTCTACAGTGAGAAAAGCACCATCATTCTCATCTGCGAAGGGGTAATACAGGGCCAAAAAGATTCTGAGTTCAAAGTTACGCTGCAAATAAGCGGCAGAAGAGATTAAGATGCAGGCTGCTGAATCCGAGTTTCTCTTGTGCAAGGCCGAGGTATCGTTATCTCCACATTCCCTGCTTGCCTGCCTGTCAGCTGGCATCCCCACTTACTTTCGGAGTGAGACAGCAGAATTATTCGGAACGCAGGCTTGAAAATAGAAGGCATGATTGTTGGGATCAAAAAGCCTTGACACTTTTATCATGAGGAAAATACTACGACTAGCGTAGAGAGGCCTCATCTTTATAAGGTTTACTATACTGAGGTACTGTTTTCAGTAGGATGAGAGGAAAAAAAAGGAAGATAGAGAAAAACCAAACCCAAGACATCAGTACAATTTAAAGCTCAGAATCTTAGCATCATGGGGTCAATAAGCCCTTCGATATCATTGAGCTTACCATTGACAGTCCCCTCAACCTATTCTGGTGTCACAGAAATCTGGTTTACTCAATAGCTATATAGCAGGAGTTACGCTATTTAACAGAGTATTTGCAGTTACTCTATTTAACAGAGGCAGCACAAAGTAAAAAATACAGAGGCAACTGAATTATATTCTGTGATTAAGTGCAGGTAAATCTCAATTTTTTTTAAGGTACGCATCCACTACACCAACCAGGCTCCTAAACATGGGAAAGTGGACTTGTCCAGTATTTTGACTGGGCAAACTAAGTACCTAGATAAAAAAGCAAGCAGCCCCAATCACACTGTATTGAAGAGCAACATCTCTAAGGAAGGAAAC
Source organism: Ibidorhyncha struthersii (assembly GCA_013398815.1). Lineage (NCBI taxonomy): Eukaryota > Metazoa > Chordata > Aves > Charadriiformes > Charadriidae > Ibidorhyncha > Ibidorhyncha struthersii. Next base: position 383,816 of record VZSZ01006254.1, on the reverse strand, counting down.
AGCTTTTGCTGAGGGCTGAGCCTTTGATAAAATATGCCAATCTGAGGAAACCAAGTTTGTTACCCAGTGGCATGTTCTCTGTTTGCTCCGGTTATCATAGCAAAAAAATGGCATGCTGAAACCAGCCAATGGATCACAACAGCAACAAAATTACACCAGCTGGTGATGGGCTGTAGTAGCTTCACAGTTCCTATATATCTTCCTTAGAAGAAAAAAATCGTATATAATATTTTGTAAAAATTAAACATATTCAGCAATTGTAATCTTGGAGATCACGATCCAATTAAAGAATCAAGTCTATAATATCTGAAATGTGGAAATTTTTTCCAGTCTCTTGTGGTCAGTTTTTTTCATTAAAATGAACAGACATAAATGAAATACTTTGTATTTAAAAAGAGAATTGTGATGTATTTTTAGAAGCTGGTCAGAAATTTTCAGATGACAGGGAAATGCCTGGCAGGGAGCCTGCAGAGTTTTGTCCGAGGCATCTTGGGGGTGACGAATGTGTGTGGGTTCCCAGGCCGGACTCCAGTGCCACTCCTGCGTGCAATCCTGGCACAATTCAGACCTCTGCACCTATCTTTCAAAAAATATGCCTGTTGTAGGAACCCTGGAATCATAGGGGTATGGAGTTTTTTAATAGTCCATCTGGTGGACTCCTCCCTGGGATCACAGTCTGTCAGCATTTTGGGTCACCTGTAGCCACCTCGCTAACAGGTCTGCCTTCGCTACAGCTGGAAACCAGCGGTTTCCAGGCTAACCCCAAGCCCTGGGGTAACTTTTTGGCAGATGACTGCAGTGTTAATTTATAACTGCCTCAGGCTTTATAATTTGTGCACTCCAGGGTCAGCCTGGAGGCAGATGGTGTGGTGCTACTCCAGGTACTTTGTCCTGTTGCTGAGTATCAGAGCCCCAGGAGCCCCGGATCGAACAGGAGTCAGCGCCCAGGCTGCAAGCAGGACTGCCAGAGCATCCCCAGCATCCCGGGGCTGAAATGAAAGCTCAGAGTCAGGCAGGTCTGGGGAGAAGTCATTTCACTCTGACACTGTGTCACACTGTGCTGCGTGTCTGTCCTAGGAAGCTCCGGGCTGCTCCTGACACTGATGTGTTGGTCAGTTCCAGTGCACAGCACAAGGTCCGGAAGAACGTGGCCCTCAGGACCAGACATCATGTTTTGCGGTACGCAAACACACACGTGCATATATGCAGATGTGAAATACATCACAAGCTCCTATTAATGAGATTCCTGCAGAAAATTATTACATTTGATAGAAAGGTTAAGTCTAAAATCAAGTTTCTAAAAATCATAATCTTTTTCCAGATCATGTCAGAGAATACAAAGTACGACTGGGACAACTTTTAAAGGAATATAGGAATTGCTCCTGTAGAGCAGTGTTCTCCAATGCACCAACCTAGTATAGAAAAGCAGCTTTGCTTCACCCTGAAAGAATGAACTAGAGAAAGAAGGCAGAACAGTTTAGCCTGGAATGAGATTTCCGAAAGTGAACAGGCAGAACTGACACAAGTGCTCTAGAATATAGACTATATACTAGCCATACAAAAGTGTCTGGTGTTGGATACTTACGGAGTGCATTAAGTAGGAAACATGGCAAGGACTGGTATCCCTGGTTAATGTTTTTAATGTTTCTAGTTACAGATTTTCCCTATTCAAATGTCTTCATACATTACATTATGTTACTATTTTTTTTATACTGATTTAATTAGTTTTAAATTACTTACTTTTAATTTAGTTTCCCTTTGGTCTTGACTACTTGCACTGGCATAACCGTACCACTTACTATACTTTGAAACTGCACCTCATTTCTACTTATGGTACTTTCAAGCAAAGGCGTCTCAATGTTTTAACATCTCTCAGTCATTCTTTCTGTAGTCCTATCACAACTCTTCTATAATTTTAGAACTTATTTCTGCATATTTTTGCAACTGAGAAACAAATTTTGAGGTAACAACTTGCCAAATTAATTCATTCTTACAAAATTTATTTTATTTAGATTTACAGCTTTTCCACAGAAGCATTTTGATTTACTCATCATTAAATAAAGGTTTCTGAACAAGGAATTTCAAGTGTTACACATTCTTCTTCTCCTTCTCTCCTATGTTATCACTGCAGAATGTCTTACAACATCAACGAAAGACAGTACAGGGTACAAAACACACCACTGCCATCCAGTACTACTTGTTCATGCTGAGAAACAAAGGTCAACACAATAAAGTGTTACTCATTCAACAACTGTCTCTATCATTAGTTACCTTAATCCCAGAACCAGTGTTAGTGCTTCATGCAGACCTGAGGTTAGTAAGAGACTAAAACTTTAAGAAGATGTAGTGGTCATTTCTCAATCAGTGTGAAATTCTTTTTAGTGTGAACAAGGCCAACAAGGAAAGTTTGCATACAATTTGGTTACAAGCTTAGTGCTCTAGTAAAAGTAAGAGGAACAAAGGGGTTTTTTGGACACTTTGTCTTACCTTCAGATAAACAGAACTGATATTTAATGATCTAAAAAGAGGGGAAATAAAATAATGAAATAATCATAAGGAGTTCAAGAAATTTCAGAACAGGAAGGCCTTGAGTTACTCATTTTCTTTTACCGATTTTCTCATTAGTAACTGAAAATGCAGTATCCTCTTATAAAACAGGTATTTTACTGGAAAGCAAAAATGACCTTAAAACCCACTTCGCAGCCAATAACCTCAAAACAAAACTGATGATTGCAAGGCTTTCAGATTTCCAATTTAAAAAGTTACATTCTAAAAATGTAGTGAGCCTTAAAGCTTTCTTATAGGGAAGGTGTACTTAGAATAAAGAAAGGATCTACCTGAACCAGCCTGGATGAAGAAGTATCAACGCTCCCATGGAGACTTTATACAGGAGAACATAAAATTTATTGTAAAAATACAGGGTCTGGTTGCTGTATTAAAGTAGCCAGCCAAACCTTAATGCCAGGCACTGGTTCACAATGCCAGGCAACAGAATAAAGATTTAAAAGCAGCTTTGCCCAGGTTCTCAAATATGTACATATAGTCTTTCAGATTGATGGTAACTCTTAGTGATGTGCGCAGGTCTGAATTTTTAGTCTTTATAAGTAAGGATACTGCATTTCAAATAAGATTGTACAAAACCAGCTCTTTACTGTAACTCTTACCTGTCTCCGAGGGCAAATGGTGGTAAGGTGCTGGACAGAAAACCTGAGCAGCAAAATCCTCAAAAGTTGAAGGCTCTAGATGATGTTGAACAATTGTTTGCAGGTATCGTGCTCTCTCCTCATAACTGGTTTAGCCAAGAGTTAAGGAGCAATTTACATCATGTACTGTAACTGCTAAATATCAGTATAGTCATTCAGAATTCTTGTTTTTATTAAATACATATCATGTATTCCAGTGACTGGATGCATTTTTTAAAAAATTCTTTACATAACTATGATATCGTTTGATGTACTGAAGTAATATTAACTGTAAGAGAAACACAATTAATGTAAACTTTATGGTTCAACTATCTTTTTTCCATGTGTGACAAAACTTTCTAACATTCTTTTCAAACAACAGCAACTTAAATACCCCCTTTTAAGTAACTGATTTGGCTGTACTCAGGTCACAATTAAATATAAAAATGTTACATTTTTTTAAGAGGTATAGCATGAAAAATAATGTAAGCATTAACAAAGTAAAGGATTTTGCACTCTTCCAGAACAAACTACTTTCATAATCCCTAAATACACACACACATGCAGCTAAGATAAATACATAGCAAAATTTGAGTATTGGGAAAAATACCTCATCAATTATGCCGTTAAAACAAGCAAGAATATTTGTAAAGAATCCACAGGACCCTTAAATACTGGCTAACACCGTGTCGGCAGGGCACTGACAGCAAAATACTGTACTTCTTCCTTTTCCCTGTGTTCTCCCTCTCTGATATTATTGACAAGAGCCCGGTATCTTGAAGTGTTGTTGCTTTTGAAGAACCCTCTCCAGGCTTCTTGTTCCAGCAGGCCTGATTGTGCTGTTAGCACAGAGAGAGCGAGAAAAAGAGAGAATATTTCTGCTGTTCATGAAAGCAACTATGGAAATGGCTGTCAAAATGTAGAGCAGCAGGCAGCAACATACAATTATCAAGAAAAACTACCATGCTGACTTCTTGTCGTATAGTTCCTGAACTGAGAAATCGGTTAACCTTTTCTCCCACAACTTTCAAACTCCTCCAGCTGGACTCAATACGTTGAATGAGGGAGACCTTCTCCAGTTATCTTATAGAGCCATAAAATGATCAGAAAATTTTCCTGGCATTTATGCTTCTGCACACTTTTTTTTTTTCATATTTTATTTGTAGATAGTGAGATTATTTTCTTCTTACATAGTTCTGTTTTCTTTTCCTAAAAAAAAAACCCCAACCTCAAAAAGGCAGCATGCTGTGGAGGAATGCACTCAGAATCAATTGCTTGAAGGTTCTCAGTTCTGATTTCAAGTCTGCTGCTCTTTTTGTGGAGGACAGGCAGTGAGGAAATTACCTTTCTGACTTAATTTCACCGTCTGTGAAATGGGGATAATACTAATCTTGCACACATTTTTAGCAATCCAAACATAAAAATTGCATTACAAGTGATAAGCATTTTTAATAACAGGTGCTAACATAATAAATGAATGATGATACTACTTTCAGTTATAAGCAGTAAAATTTTCGGCCCTGAATTACAGCTGGAAACAATACCCGTCATCTTAGCTTTTAAAACTATACTTCAACAGTTACAGAACTTTTCCCATGAAACCTTTGTTTTAAACAGTTGTTTTCTGTACAATATTTACAGTAGATTTTGCATTATATCTCAATATGAAAAAATGTACAGAGATTATATTATCTGAAAAAACCTTTGAGTGAATACACTGATATTCATTGTACTTCCTCAGACCACAACTTGGTTACACAGTGAAACTGAGGAACAATTTTCCCTCCAAAATCCGTGTTCCAAATTATTTCTGGATCCCAAGACAGCTGAACCTCAGCAGAAGTCTCGGGCTGGAGAAGCTATGATAGAAGCACGGGGACAAGAGAAAATATAAAAATCTCCCTTTGTAATGGTTCTTAGGTTGGGGGATAAACACAGTATTGAGCCTTAACAGAGGAGAGTAATATAGCACAGTTTTTAAGAGGCTATGTATAAGTGGTAGAGGATGAAACTGATGGTTGAAGTCTAAATAATACTACGTATCTCACAACTTGTTGAAAAGCACTTTTTTCACTGGGGGAGATTCACAGCTGCTGAATTTTCTGCAGTTAATAGAGTCCTTTGATTCACAGCAGTGCCCCTTGCACAAAAAATACTGGCCTTTGTGTATTACCAGAAACTAATTTTCTATTTGGCTGAAAAGGGAAAAATGGGGTTATTGCTTCTCCCTCCTACGGAGCTTTTCATTATGCCTGATGCACTCAACTTCTAAGCTCTTCTGAGAAAAAAAAATAACTGAAGAGGCAAGAGGTAGAAAAATGAGCTTGTTAGCACATTAGAAGTGAAGTATCTTGGTGGGCCCTAGAAATTCCCAGTGGTGTGTTAACTTATCACTCTATGCATGCTGGCACTGATAGTCTCCCAATTGATCACTCTCTTTTCGCACCAAAGGTGCTGCCAGGAAGCAAAGGCTGAAGGCCCACAGGAGAACAGGCTGCTATCAAAACAAGCTGTTTTTAAAAGTCTGCTTGAATGGGTAAAATGTTTCATGAAAAAGTAGGGTGGAGACACCTACCTGCTTTTAAAATGCTCTACTTTCAGAGGTCTCTAAATGAAACCTTTTAGTTTATCCTATTATATCCAAAGCTTATACACAAATAAGGCTAAAATGAAGGAAAGTTACCGCTTTGAATGTGACCAGGACATTCCCATTCTCCAATCTAGGTACCTATCTCTTAACCAAATAAAGAAGTCTTGACACAGATGCTGACTGAAGAGGATAATGATGTTTTCATTACACAATGGAGAGGACAAGCTTACATCAGTTCTAGAAGTCTAATTCAAATGCACACTTAGTACACCCGGAGAAAAATAATTCAGCTAGCCAGGTTGCCATTCGTCCTAACAATCCACAAAACCATCTGCAGCTTGTTAAAAACAGAACCCTGCTTAAAAACAAAACAAAAGTCTGACGCAAATGCCAAGTCCAAAGCTTGCTGCATTCTGCAATAAGAAATGACATGCTCTCCTCAGAACTCCTCTTCCGTATTACAGACTGAGTAGCTGAGATTGGGATACTTTTGTCTTCTATTCACACATACTTTGAGAACATTCTAGTATTTTAAAACTCCAAATTCGTATGCTTTTGTGGCTGAGATAATCTAGTTTTATGCTGTATTTGAATGAAACTATCTGCAAGAGTGACCATAAACCCGTGGTAGTTAATTTCTACATTACTTCTAATAGGCTAGACGTTTATTTCTTTAAAATGGTGCTCTCTAGGGAAGAGTTATTAGCACCTACAAATTGAGTGGCACGTACAAACTCAATGGCTAGTAATAATAGGGCAATGCAAGCTGTATTCTTACTGCGAGTAGATGTTGCCACTGGCATCAGCAATTAAGATGGAATGGGAAGGATGCACACCAATGGAGAAAAACTCTGGCACAGAGAGTGACTAAACACTTAAACAACAGTGTTGTGAGCTTCCTGCTTCTGAAGAAGGTGCTAACTGGAACAAAAGAGAACGGATAAAAAGGTAAGATATACATTAATTATACAGGCAGTCACCCAATTCTGTCAGCTAAAAACTTGCAGATATGTAATCTGCAAAAAAGCATAACAAAAAATCTAATGACTTCATTATACTTTTTCAGAAGATATTGTTCTGAAAAATACAATCAATACAAGAAAAAAATCAGATATTGTACCTTTATAGGTCACTCAGGTTGTAGTCACTTCAGCTAAAATTTCATTTGCATCACAATCCATTTTACTTATTCTCTAAATCTGCAATTATTTCTATTAATACTGAAAATACTTTACTTTCCATTATTACTGTAAGCATGCAATTTTTTAGACCTGTTGATTTGCACTTGGGAACAAGCACCGCAATCCTGGCTGTCAGATCACCTACTTATGCTTAATCTGTCTGAAAAAAACCCACATCTCATGTCTTCACCTAATAGCTCTCCATCACTGTTGATTGTATCACTTTCTTTTTTAACTCAAGCTCTGTTTGGATTCCTATGGCAGAATACATCTACATCTTGCAGATGCTTTTTGCATAATCCAATCTAGAACTTTTTCTAGGCATCTACATGAATAAATATCTCAGCTCTTACTTCCCATTTCAGTTACTGCCATATCTTTCTCTTTGACCTCAATAAATGAATTTTATTCCTCCTTATATCTACTGGGAGCATTGCAGAGCCCACTTTCAGAACATACTGCTCAGATGGAGTATTCTTTTCAGATACCGCCATCAGCCTGCCACTCCCTAACACAAATGCAAGCTACTTTTTTAACTTCATAGTCCATACCTTTCTGATCAATTTTATCAAAACTACTCCTGCCTCCAGTCAGTTAACATAGTCAGTCACACTCACGCTGACATTTTCAGACAGGTCCTTTTGTACTTTCTTCCATGTGGCTTCTTATGCCTAACACCGGGTCTCTGTAAATGTCCACAAAACAATCCCCCTTCAAACTCTCCCCTTTGTTACGATGTTTATCTAGAAGGAAACAAGGAAAATACCTTGGAAGGCCAACACAGTCTGTTGCTGTGTAGGTCACGCAACTATTCATACCGTCTGCTATTGTTTCACATTTCCCTGAATTTTGTATCTGCCTTCATCTGTTGTCTTCAGTTTTATACCTGGCTTTTTTATTTCTGGGGGACAAACAACATCTGCCTTGTGCTGTACTCCACCTCAGTATAACGAGCCTGGGGTCTATGCTAAGGATGTATGTGCACCACAATAATACAAGCAAAACCGCTCTCCTCCTTGCATCTTCATCCACCATCATAATCTTTTTCCTTTATATTCAAAACAATTCCCTCACATTAACTTTTTTTTTTATCCATGGCTTTGTCACGCTTCAATTTGGTGAGGAAATCTGTTTGCTGCATTTCCCCATGTCTAGTTGTTTAGTCTTTATTTTTCCTTTCCTGTAATTTTAACCATGCAATCTCCACAAAATCCCGTACTTCCTATTGTTCAGCCTCCATCTTTCAAGTCCTTCTGTTGAATTCATCTCCTCATAGCCATTCCCATAGATTTATTGCATCATTCTGACTAAATGTTTTCTTTCCATTCTTCTTATTCACACCTCTCTCAGACTTGAGAACAAAGTCTGCCTGGAGGTTTTAGAATAAAATGCATTACAACAAACCTATCTAGTATTTTGCAGTTAAAGAAGAGTGGATGCATGATTACTATGTTACAATCATCCAGGGAATACCATTCCTAAAAAGTCATTAACCTGAGACTGAAAAAAATGAAGAAAAAGAAGCTTCACCATGGAGTAAAATTTCCAAGACTTTAATTAAGAGCATGGCACTTCACAATTCTGTAATCTATCTATTACCAGAGCATCTAAATGCTAGAGTCACAAAAGGGCTGGAGAAGAAATCCTAGTGCCTGCTCCAATGACCATTTGATAACAAATGCTTCCGGAGCAGGGACTGGAATCCAGGGACTCTCCTCTCCCAGGAAAGTACCATAACCATTAGGCTATACAGATGAGCGTGTACTTTCCCTGTGATTCAGAGGAGATCTTATTTTATGAAACGAAGAGCAATTTCAGCAGTGAACAGAGTATGCCTGATTACAAAATGTCCTCAGTCCCAATGGTTAGAACAGTTTTATAAGAGGTAGGAGATGTGGCCTCAAAATTGGAAACAGCTCTCTCATTTCCTGGCTGATTGATATAACTAGGGAGTTACCCCCTGTTGTGTTTGTGTGGGCTCTAATCCAGCCAGTGTACCTTCAAAAAACTCTTAGCATTGCTGCCTTGCGGGTCAGATGAGCAAAGAAATACCTACCTACTCAATGGACAAAGAGAGGCGTGAACTGGGCATTTGCCTGTTCAGGATACAGAAAGGACTCAGGCAGCTCCAGCGTGTGCTGAAGCAGGCAGATCTCCAGGGAAGGGTGCAGTGAAAGCTTTAGATACCTGTGAACTTTAGAGGCATCTGAGACTAAGCATTTGCTATGTGGAGATTCTCATCTCATATGTTAGACTCAGGCACCTATAAGGCTAGTTGGGAGGAATTTGGGTCAGATTGACAGAGTAGTTACATGCCTAACTGCTCTCAAGACTTTTGGAAAAATATACAGAAAACTTTTTATCACGACAGATCTCCTCAGCAGCTTCTCGAGGGAAGGATTATGCTGGGGAACCTACATAATGACAGAAAGCTAAAAAAGGGCTGAAGAAATGTACAGTTCATTAATATACTAAACCAGTGATAGAAATACTTGTAATGTTCTCTTTAAAAGATTGGAATTTCATTTGTTCAACAAAATCGACAAGTAATGCATTTGTGAAGTACCTAAAGTCACCAATGGCAGAAAACCTGTACTTTTCCAAAAGCCAAAAGAAAGTATTTATCATTTCAGATACCACAATAAAATGTTATGCCTCAGCTTCCATTTTAGTAGATGACTTCAAGATGATTTAAAATGCATCAAGACCACTATAGTTCAGGAAATATCCTAGAACTATTAAGTTCCGTGTTGTAAGCTCAACAATGCTGCAGGCCTTTCTACATCCCTACCGATGGGTTGGTCAAGTCCTGTAGACTGATAGCACAACTTTTTTTTTCCTTTTTTAGAAAAAAAAAAAGGTTTTGTGAAAGGGAATAAAAATGTGGGCTCTTCACTCAATTGTTTTCCACTACTCTGTCCTCCATACAGAAAAACTGAAAAAAAATCAAAATGAGACACTTCCATTAAAGTTTTATTAATAAATCTCCCCCCTGATGCCTGCGTGTGTATATCTCTATCTCTATCTCTATCTCTATCTCTATCTCTATCTCTATGCACCACTGTGTAGTGTATCACAATATAACCGTGTATTGGAATATGTGATCACAATACTGACAGTACGTAGTACACGAGATTCTGTGATTCCAGTGCTAAGAAAAAGAGGAGTTTTTGATGATCACCTAGAAATACCTCTCAGAAAAAAAGTCAGACAATACATTTCTAAATAGCAAGATGGGCTTTTTCAGGTTAAATTACAAACTACTGTTAGAAATACATACACAGCTGCATCCCTGGCAGTTCCAACTGTTAGCAAAATCATCTAAGAAGTCAATATATATTGATATGATTGTGGAGAGTATGATTTTGTCAGCTAGGCCTTTGGAAAATAATTTAGACAAGCAGAAACCAAAGCACTGCTCCATCGTTAACTGGAAAGTGAAAATCCTCCACCCAGAGATACTTGCTTGTAGGATCAATGGACATCTGCAAGAGGTTTTCTAATTGTATGTATAAATTATTTATATAAAAGAGATTAACAATATTTTAAGAAAAGCTACATTAGATGGCACACTCTTGTTCACTACGTTTGCCCTCTCAGAAAATTTAGAAGCACAACTTTTCTTTTCTAAAAAAAACCCCAAGTCGGTAGTATTGTCAACATACAAAAATGTTCCCAGTGTATTAAAGGCTGAAGGAAAGAAAGAAACAGTGAGGCACAGCGAATGGCATATGTTGGTAGGAGATTTTAAGTTTCTTGCTCCCCGGCCTGAAAAGGTATTCAGACCCCACGGAATTAATTGCTACAGTTCGAGGTACTTAAAATGATCAGTTTTACTGGGCAGATTTTTCCTACTGAATTCCAATTCCTGACGTCAAAACGTGAAAGGAGGACTGCCTCCAGTAAAAAGACAACAAGTACAGTTTAGGACCAAGGTTATACAGAAGCTGAAAGGAAAAGTTAGAGCCATAGCAGAATTTGACTTCCAAAGGAAGACAGGACAAAACCCACACGCCACAGAAATGGAAGTTTTTTCTGGGAAATCTCACTCTGAAAGAAGAGATTGTGCAGCGGTTGTCAAACCAGCTGAACTCATACTGAGTCACAGCAATTTGTACTCTTTGTTGGCTCTTAGAATTAAGGATGTAAGTCGGGCTGCTATTGATCCAGTGTTGGAAGCCCTGCAACTAGCTGCGTTTTATATGTAGGTGGGTGATCAGTATCAACTGGCCACACTGAGAGGAATAGTTAAAGTTCTCTTATGTTCTGAAAAGTGACTCTGTAGAAATGGCATCATGGTGTTCCCTATTTATTGCATTTCAGTGATTTCCACATCTAGTTTACACAGTATACAAATAAAAAGATTTCTTTTTTTCCAGCTGCAACTTCTGTTTATTCAAGTCAACTTGACAACTCAAAGTTAGCCTGGGTTCTTCCCCGTTTCTTAAATACTGCCAATACTGAAAATGGCATATAAATATTTTGCTCTGAGCATCTGTTTACACAGCCACGCTCTAAATGAAAGCAGCTTCTGCATATGCAATCGGAACTTAGCCACAACCCTGATGATTCATAAAGCAGAATTCAGTTCATTCTCCTCATGTCTGATGCAAGTTATTTAGGTGAAAGAGAAGAAAAAAAATTACTATGCTTGATACTAGTAAACAGGTGAAAGAAAAATTTTATACTCTTCTAAGGTGATTTTTTCTCTACTGAAACCGTATGTTCAGTATTAGCGACAGCACTTTCGCAATAAAATGTAAAAATATTTTTTTTCTCATAAAAATGGGACACAAAACTCAGAGAAACCAGTTATATTTTAAAAGTAAACTTTCATGTTGCATTTCACGAAAACAGTTAGAACTGCAGAAGGGACTCAGTGTTAATTATCCAAAATCACTATTTTTAAGTAATGTATATATGATAATTTCCTAATTAATGTAGATATCATTAAATAAATGAAAATAAATATGAAAACCAAGTAACAGACTAAGACTGTAGGATGTAAGCAAACATAAAATGTAATATCTAACATCTTTAATAAAAACCTTTTTCAACACAAGTTGCAACTGCAAAAGGGCTTTCTGAGGTATATTTCTTCATGAAGAAACTAAGGGGATATATAATAGATAAATCCATATAGATTTATTCCATCATTCCAGATCTTACAATTTGTTTCCAATGCACATAGTTGCATCATTCTTTAAATGAATATAATGCAAATTACTTTTCATTTTTTACACTACTAAAAAGTTCAGTAAAACTGTGATTAATTAAAAGTTATTGGGGAAATTATAACAACACATACTTTTTCCATTTACAGGCTTCTTTCTTTCAGAGTACTAATCTTACAGCTAACGCTGTAGATATACTTCCAGTATTTCTACACTTTGGTTAAAAGTCCTGCAAGGTAAGCCTAGGTTAGATAAAGTTGCAGCCACTGAGTGTTTCCAAGTCAATGCTATTGCTTTCTGTCTCGTTTACTAACTCATTATGTATTGAAAGGCATTGACTTAATCGTAATTTATGTAAGAATCTTCATTTTTGCAGTCTGAGCACTTTCAAAATTGCTAAATTATTGCAAGAAATAGTAATTGATGCTTACGTTTTCATCAGAAAACCCAATACCTTTAACATTCTGCAACACAGTCCTTGTAGGAAAATCCTATGTATATTTTCTTATTTTATGTTGTTCCATCAGATCTTACAGCTAACTAAAATCTTCAGTGGTTTATAACATCATCTAGGACGGAAAAGCTGTGATTCATCAGTGCAGACAAAGCTGGGCTTTAATCCATTGCTATAACCATATTGCCAAGTCTATATTGTTTACATTGCGTCTCAATTAAGAGACAGGCAGGACACCTGGTACTTCTTTATCTAAGTCCCACGGGCTGCCAGATGACTCAAAATCCATAACAGGTGCTAAGGCAGTGTGAGTGTAGCACCATTAACGCAAGCTGGAATTGGATAAAATTTGGACTATGCTTAACCACTTAAAACACTCCATTATGAAATGAAAAATGTAACCACTCTGCATCGAGCTCCTTTACAAAAAGCACTTAAAAAGATATGTAGAACTAGAGTGCATGTCTAGTGGACTTAACATGAATTTTAATTTTAGTATAAAGCTTCTCCAGAATTAAACTATACAAAACCCAGCTATATAAAAAACTTATCTTTTTAAGATAATCATATGAAAATATTATGAGACTATACTTACTGAATTGAATGAATTCTAATTCTGATCATCTGCTTAGGCAGCAAACACGACAAAATTGGTGCTCAGACTTCTAGCAATTTCAAAGCTAAGGGAAAAAAATCTGAATTAACAATACTTAATGAATTTTTCAACTCTGTAGAACCCAGAAATTATTTATTTTAGGGGCTTTGGGAAATGAAAACATCTTACGGAAGGATTTTAAAAACAACAATGTTTAAGTGAAAAACTATAGGATAGAAGATATTCCTTTGCACCAAAAAATCCCATTGTCGATCTCTTTTCAGCACTTTTTCTGCTAAGGTGACTGAACTACATATTAAGCTTAGACACTGAGAGAACACACCTCATGAGAGAAAAAATGAGTATCAGAAATTTTACAGTGGACAATTACTTAAGAACTATCTGTATCTAAACGTGCAGTAATCAAATTAAGTTTCTATTTAATATTGTAATTATCGAGAACACAATATAGTGATTTTATTACCAGAGTAAGCAGTAACAAAGTACAGTAAACTGTCATTTAAGACAGTGTCATAGTATCTATGATAAGCAGCGTATTGGCTTAAACTAATGCACTATATGCCTCTAGGGAAGGACAGGCTCAGAGACTGGGTTTTAACATCAGAATCTATCCATTAATCTTGACTTAAATATAATCTACTCTGCAGTAAGAGGAAGAATGGGCATTCAATGAATTATCTGTTTGAAATATAGCAGGAACATATTAACACAAACATATAGTAGAAAGGCTCAGTTTTGGTACTATTTATTGTGTATTGTTGGTTTTACAAACCCTGAACTGCACGAAATTGGAAAGACAGTAAGATCAAATGGCTAGCAGCATTGGAAGGACGAATACCTCAACACTGTAACAGATTACTCGTTAAATTTACTGGCTGTGTGGTTAGACGACTAATGACAGTATTTACAAATACCCCACTTGTTTTAGTAACAGGCTATGGAGGTGAAAACAAACAGTGAAGGGAACGGTGCTGAAACCCTTACGCCGGCAGAATTCCTACTCCAGCTTCCAGGGAGGATTTGTCTTACTAACGTATCCAAGATGGGAATCGATGAACCTAGAAGGTATGTCGCGCTAATTGTTTTGAAGCCCGTTACAGCTGCCACCGCTTCAGGCCCTCTTTGGAGCGATGCTGCTGCCGGCAGAGAGAACGGCTCGCAGGCAGCCGCTCACCTGGCAGCAGCGGGTCCGCAGGAGGCAGCGGGGGAGGCACAGGGCCAGCGGGCCAAGGGACGCAAGTTTATTAAGGACGCTGCACCAAATGCGCCACGGAGAGACGTTAAGGCGTTGCAGTCATCACTGCAGCCCACAAATAATGTGGAATAGTACAGGCCAGGGGGAACTGCAGCCCCACATACTAACTCCTGATCTTGGGAGAGAGATTTATCCCCGCTCTAAAACTGATGTAATGCTGAGTGTCAAACTCAAGTAATTAAGGTTGATTAGTGCAAAAATACAGAAGCAAAACTGGCTCTTCCCTCTCCGGTATTAGGATGAATGCTTAAGCCCACGGTTTTCATACATTAAAATATTTAAATTTCTACCTTAAATACCTTCTCTGCACATATAGACATATTCATTGATGAAATACTAAAGAAAATGCCTTTCATGAAGACATCACTACAAACTGTAGACTTACACAAATAAAAATTATATTCGTATTAAATACTGTCCAGTGAAAAGACTGCACTTATAGATATGTATTAATTTGCAATTCCACACTACATGGTAAAACCCAGAACATTTCTCATGAGAAATTTTGTCATGAATTCCATTCCGTACTTTAATAAAATTTACAACTACTTTTTTTTTTTTTTNNTTTTTTTTTTTTTTTTTTTTTTTTTTTTTCCTTTTACGCGTGAAAAGAATGTTTTCTCTTTACCCTGGGTTGCTGCAGCCCCGGTACGAGATAATCTACTTTTAAGTCTCTTCGGAGGGCAGTAAAGTCGATTTTAAAAATGATTTTTAAAACTTGAAGACAGGCTTCTTCTAGTTAAACACAGAAAACAAATATTAATTTTCAGTCACTTCCCTCTTTCTTTATTTTGAAGGGCAATTAGTAAAGCAGCCCCTTCGCCCTCCTCCCTAGTGCTGTCAAGCTGTTGAGAGCAGTTTGCAGCACTACAATGGTACCATTGTGAACACAGCCTGGGCTTCCTTCCCACAGAGAGTTAAATGGGCAGTTCCTGCTGCCCATGATTGGTGTCCAGCGAAACAATACTTAAGAGCCAGGTTTTATCAGTTCCACGCCAAAGAAGTGAAGCCAGGGAACCCAAGCCTTCATATCATGCTGAACCATATGCCAACCCTGCTGGCCCCAAAGGTTTATCACTAAGAATCAGGATCCATCATGTCCCCTGTGAAATTTCACTTCACATACCTTCTGCGAAATGCATGGCTTTGCTGAAAACTGACCTTTTTCCACAATTGGCAAGAACAGATGGACGGTAACTATGGTTTGGCAAGCAGAAATTAAAAGATTTTCTAATAGCCTGCATTCTTCTATGTTTGGGAGGAGAAGCATTCAGAAGGAGATAGATATGTTTGTGACCCACAGATCTATTCAGGTGCAGTTAATCAGCAATTAAACTATTTTCTCAATGTCTAGAAAGTATATTGAGATTAATTTGATTGGCCAGGCTATGATTAGGACTCATGTCCTTCGCACTACCATATGGTAATTCCAATTAGTGTAATACTAACTTTTAATCCTTGCTTTATGTTAGTTTATTCTGCTTTTCTATTAAGTATGTGGCACATATAAAATAAACTATATATATACACACATTTTTGTTACAATTTTGACCCGTTTAATTAGTGAATATTGTTACATTAAGTACATTCCATCTCCAGCTAGATACTTCCATATACTGACAGCTATTATGTATAGCCCCTTTTTTCAGTAACTGAAATACAGACCTGTAGGAGAACAAAGACAACCAATGTGCTAGTTTCTATTAATCTCCTCTTTTTTGTTTTGGTACCTATCACCTTCTAATCCCTCTGTTGGCACTGGCAAACATGCCCCAACTGTCTTGATTACCATATGTAGGATGATGCAGAAAGTTTGCCAATATCTTATTCAGCTCACTGGAAAACATCATTCTATTTCACAGACATTACTGTGTGTCAGTTTTGTTACAAATAATCTCCCACCAATTTAAATACCAGAATCAACCATACACAATATTATATACTTACTCTTTATATGTACACAGCTTTTAGTGTTTATAGGTTTATAAAAGGTTTATAAAACCTTTCAAGTTGTTTGCAAGTCACTTATCTGTTATTAGGGTTGAATTTATGACTAGAAAAGGATTAAATCAATAAACAATGTTGTCTTTTACAACATAGGGCTTAAATAGTTTAAAAACATTTCTTTCTTTCTTTAAATGTTAAAAACATCAGGAGAAATTGTTTAACCTTCCCTGCTTTTATTCACAGACTTCTAGGGGCTATTACAGAAATCTGTATGAATTTTAACACCTTAAGGGGGCAAGAGTCTTAACATTTTGACAAAGGGCTTTTGTTATCCAAAATGTTTAATTAATTAATAAGGCTAAGTAGGTATTAAAAAAAAAAACACCTGTCATTTTGTGTTACATACAAAGCAACCAACTCTCTGTAAAACTGAACTAGTTCATCTTTTTCATTCCAATTTAAAGACTCCCAGCCTTCTCCCTGCAAATTTTTGTTTAAGAGGGATCTATACACATTTAAAACATACTTTAAAATGAAAAAGTGATTGCTCTACTAACTTCCAGCTTACAACATACAAAAATTTCCTACCTTAAAAAGATGCAGTAAAAAAGAACTTCCCTCCCTCAAGCGATCTGTACTGACATAGCCAAATTCAGAAGATCCAGGAGGCTGATAAAGCACTTCACTGCTTTTCAGGTTAGCCCACTGACACCCTTCTAGTCTAAACCAGAATGCCCCGGGCATAAGCCTACCCATATTTTATACAGAAATCAGCAGAACCGATACCCTCCCTTCAGATGGATAAACTAACTTTATGAAAGAATGTACAAGTAAAAGAACTTAGAATGTATTTTTCTGAACAGTACAAAAAGATTCGAGTCTCTCCCATAATTGTCTACAACATCAACAGAGCACTCAGCTCTTTCTAAGTGCAATTATTAGCAGAAAATTGTATTACTAGAGTCAATCAGTTTTGTGTCATTTGATATTTTGCTTTTTACCCCTTTCAAGAGTCTCACACATTTCATTAGGGAAGAGTAACTAATAAATAAAGCTGTACTACTAATTAAAAAAACAAGTTATAGATAACTTGTGATGACAAGAACATTACCACCCTTAAGGGTAAGTGCTTACACTATACCTCTTTAACAGGTGTTCCCGGCATCCTAGTTCATATCTGCAGACAGCCCATAAGAAGAGGTAGAGACAGAAGGGCTACCTGGGGTAGAGTAGGCAGGTTCTGTGGGATTAGAAGAAGGGCAATTACAGAAGAAAATATGTTTACCTGAACATATACAAATCCAGAAATGCTGCTAAAGAAAAGTATGTATGTGTGTTTTGCAAAAAATCTCCCAGACTATATACATGAAAACATACCCCATTACAAGATAGCTTTCAAGCCTCACACTTCAATTTATTCCTTATATTAAAAATGCATGAAAACCAATTGAAACGATGTGTGTGTCTACATGAAAATGCAGTAAACGCAGCAGCTTGGTACAGACATCTGCAAGTATTTCTCCAGCAGTTATTTGAAGTGTCTACATGACAAACACTAAAGCAAGAGTTTAAAAACCAATCACAAATGTTGGTTCAATCAGTTGTCTCTAGTGGCTAAAATCAAAGGCATTTAAAGTGATGCTTTGGAATTATTCATTGCAAAACAATCCTATTCTTTCAACAGGTAACTAATAAATGATGGCTGAGAACCGGCTTGCACTACCCCTGAGGTCCAATTGTTACTCAGAACACTGCCTACTTTTGCTCCCTGGTGTTGCATTTTAACTCTAATTGCATGATCAAGCCAATAAATTGGACTCAGGGGACAAAAAAACACTACAAAAGTACCTACTCTGACAAAACCAGAGGTTGCAAGAAAATGCACTTCAAACAGAAGTGAGGCAAGACAAGACAAGTGAAGGAGAGGTATCAAGGCTTGAAAGACAGTCATTAATACTGACAGATTACTGTAATTCTGGCTGTCAAGGTGATCGATTTAAGCAGCATATGCCAATCAATACTCTCCTCATTTACTGAGCAGCATTAGATATATAGTTAGGTAAGACGTCCCTAAGACAGGATTTCAAACCATACTTAACGAACATAAATAGCACAATTTATGCTTTGGAATCTTAGCTGGTTTTTCATTTGGCCTTTTTTTAATTGCACAAACTTCAGTGTGATCTTATCCATACAAAAGTTACTTTAGATGATTCTATTAGACTGCATTGCCATCATGTATACAATTACTTGATGCGAGATATTTCAAACTGTACCGATTTTCTGTATAACATATTAGAACACTAATCTTGAATATGAACATTCTTAAATGCAGCAGTTATTTAGTANTTTTTTTTTTTTTTTTTTTTTTTTGCATTTGTGGTTTGCCATTCTGAGTACTTTAGCCACCCATGGTTTACAATGCACCAAATCTTCCTGCCATTTCCCCTGGAATTTTCCTTACAACGGTCTCTTATTGTTCAAATATACTTGTGACATGAAAGGAAAATACATTAACTGGATGTATTAGTTCAGGGGAAAAAATCTTTAAAGATAATAAAAATAGCTATTACTGTCATTGCATACCTACAAGTAGACACACACATACACGACTCTATATAGATATATAAAACTTTCCTCTTACATTTAGGTCTTACTATAATGCATAGAGAAACTGTTACACATGATTCCGTGAAACTGAAATACCTGAACAGTCCATTAAAACAAGCAGATACTTATAAATGCCTTGGAAATCTTCAGCTTTTCATGTTATGCTGTTGTATGCAGGCATTTAATTAATCACATTTTGAATTATTAAAAGATCAAGTGACTTGTCAGCAGAACTAGGATTTGGGAGAAACCGCAAAACTGAGCAAGTCAAAGTACAGGAAAGACTGAACATCATATTCTCTACCTATGATTCTTGCTTGAACTTGGAAAACAATTTCCGTTGCTAAACAGTAAAATAGATTTTAGAAATAACTATTTTCTCCTGGAAAAAACAGCAGGGGTCATATGATGAACTCATCCATGGCTCTTACTTGAACTTGTATCAGATAAAGCTACAATGGTATGATTCAAGGATGAAAATCCTGACATTTTCAATTATTTCTTGTAAAGCATACAGAGTAGTATGTAAAAATTGTATCAAGCATTATTTTTAATGTATGTTTCTTCTCATCTGTGATGATAGAAGGATCACTAGCAGGTATGTTAAAACCTTATTAAATGGACTGTATCAAAATTGTATTGCCAGAAATATAGCAAAGTTTGCTGAGAATCTTGGCATAAGGCAGTTCAAAGAAATTCTAAACCAGAACATATTAGAAGAGCAATTATAATGGCATGCATTAGTCCTTTCACTATACCAAAATTAATTAGTGGCACTGAAAAATGAATTCATGATACATATTTAAGGAGAGAGCGCACCCCTTATGTCTTTTCCATTTCCATTGATCAGTTATCATTGATGCAGTATCACTGTATTCATTTTTTTTCCTTACAGATGCTCATGCATCTATAAGATAAAAAACTTATTGGACTTAGAGGAAAGGAAACTGTCATTGCCAAAATCAGTGCTTTCCAGCTTTAACGTCTAAGTTTCTGCGTTAGTGAGAAATCTCCAAAATCCTCACAAAGTCCAGTTTGAAAATGTAAATCAAGCAAGTATTAATTAAATGAGATAAATGTGGCCATATAATTTGAAGAATACTCTTTGCTCACTATATGATATTAATAACGAACACTTTCTTTTTAAAGATAAGCTTTCCAGTGTCTGCAATTCTATCTTGAGGCAGATGATGGTCAAGCAGGCACAACAAACAATGACACTACCAGTTCCAATAAAACCCTTTCTTGGGGCAGTTGAGTATCATATCAAGCAAGAAAGCTTCTTCTGAGCTAAGAGTTTTTAATACAGAGGAAACTTTTAACAAACCACTCAAACACATTATTTTATTCATAAAGAAGTTACTGTCTTGTCAGATGCTGTATAGAGTTAATATCTTCTGTTTCTCTGGAAGACAACTGTAAAAAGGTTAGCTACAATACATCAAGTACCAACTGTTTAGGAATACAATGTCAAAAAAGATAGGGGGATGTAAATTTTCCAGTTTTGATAAAAACCTATTAATTTATCAAATCATTTAGTTAAGATTTATTCTATAATATTTCGTAGATGGAACAATTAAAACAGTATTATTTTTTGCTATTTAAATTAACCTGTTTCATACAACAACAAAAGAAATCTATTTGGTTGAAGAATTCCTGGCATCGTAATAATCTGCAAAATTGTGACCTAAAGAGGTGAAATTATGCTATGATGATTATATACTACATTCCAAGTGTTCTAGAATGCCTATGGATTTCAGATTTAAAAGATGCTAAATACAATTTCTTGCCACGCCTATCTACTTTGTGAGGGGACTACTATGTAACAGAGAAAGCATTACGGTGTCTGAATTGCACTAACTGCACTATAAGTGCAGATAGTTTGGAATAATTTTCAACATTCCAAAATCTGTGTACAATATGCAAAAAGTAACACAATTGTTTCACATTTGGAATTCCACTCCCTCAAGGTTTCTAGTTGTTTTGTTGTATGGCATAAATAATTTTAACAAGTTGGACCACTGGAGGTACTTACTATGCTCAGTAAAGAACATTATCCTGGTATACCTCTTGGCATCTGGCTAACATCTGTTGTTTATTCAGGAAGTTCTAGTAAAATTTTATATGAAGCCACTCTTTCTATTGTTCAAAATATTTATTATTGATTCATTTCCTACACATGGTAGATTTTTAATTCAGAATGTGGCAAAGTATTTGCTCTGAGATACAAGCCATGAATAAAACTATTTCTATCAGGAATTTCAATGCAATTTAGTAAATAAAGAGTATTTAACAATCCCCTAAATATTGGCCTTACATCAGAGTGAAAACAATTGTTCTCAACTTTCAGTCCCGTTATTACACCTGCAGTTATGAGTCTTAGTTTTCCTAGCATACGTGCAGCTGGAGGGCATTCAGGAGATAAGCACCTACTTCTTACAATAAAGACAAAAGCAATGAGAAGAAACACATTAGCTATGAGACAGAGAGGGGTACCGCTGCTTCATCAGCAAGACAATACAAGTATTTTGCGTGTGTCACCTGCTACTGTGTGCATGTCTGCCGCCTGTTGGTGAGGGGGTACTGTTACAAGAAGGCCAGGCCACCAAAAGATAGTGAGAGACTGCAGAATCCTGGAGGGGGAAACTAAAGCAAATTCCACAAATCAATGCAGAAACTCCACCCAAGAAGGCAATATTCTCTTCACATAGCTGCAGCAATGAAAACGTCAAACACTGAGTTAAAGCAGGATACCTGCCATGCCCGACTGATGTTTGCTGATGAATTCAGTAAATTTTTATTCTTAAAATACTACAATACAGAAACATATTGCTATAGAATTCTGAGCAAAGAATAAAAACACAGAGCAGATGAAACCATTAAAAACCATTAAAAAAAAAAATCAAACCTTCAAAATGTTTTGCTATCCAAGTTTGCTATCAGAAGTATCAAAATAACGTCAGAAAGAGGAAGGTGATTGACAGAATACGTCAATCTCAGAAAGCTACTTCAAACCGTACAATACATGCTCAAAGTCAGGGCACACTATAAAAGGGAGATGAGCAGAATTTCCTGTATCCATGCAATCATTATTATACTATTCACACGTACTGCCCATTGCCACATCGTGATTAACAGACTAGCGCAATAAGGAAAAAGTTGCAATCAGGTTACATGAAGAGGACTGAATATCCCTGCTGATTACAAATGACAGCAGATTTTTTCCAGTCAGGTCTGCACTTAGAGAATACACTAACTCAGAGGATGGATAAGCCCTCCTCGGAAGTAGGAGGACCAAACTCCGTGCCACTTTCTTCACATCCCATACACACGCAGATCAACAGAGTTCTATTTTTTAATTAAGAGTTTACCATGATCTATCCTCACCACAAAGATCTGCAATGTGACACTGTAAATATTTTTAAAATACAGATAAACACAGATGTGGGTATCATCATCAACTCCACACTGAGTCAAAAGGTGCCTGCCAATTATTACACAGCACAGTGAAATAAACGACACATCTGCGGGCACGGAGACACCCGTACACTGATGCTGGCTTTGAAATTGAGAGCTAATACGAAAGGGCTTCAAATGTGTTCTGTTTGACCGAAGTTTCAAGTATTCTTGTTTTCTCAAGATCCACATTAAACTGAATTTCTACTAACCATCATTGAACTTGCTAATAAATGAACATTGCTACAGTGTATTAGATACTCATAAGTAAGTAAACAAAAATTAATTTTGAGCAGATCACTTCAGAATTCTCTTTCACTAACACCGTTATGGTCCTGGACATGTAGGAAGCCTTGATTATCAGCTTCACTTTTCCAGTTGGGTGTCTGCTTTTGGTGTACCTTCTGAAAAATAGCTTTTCTGTACCTTTTTTCCTTCCTCTTCGAATGTCCTGTTTTCACCACTCTGAGCCCTCTTTTTCCGTGCTCCAGCAAAACTCCAACACAAGGAAAGATCACCTTGATCAATGAGTCCTGTCTTCTGCTAGAGACATGAAGTCTGGTGGGATCTCTGGAAATGCTACTTAACCACAGACCATAAAATACTCCTACCCCCACACCCTTCAGTCCACAGCAAACTTAAAGGCCAGTAGTGAACTGCTACAGCCATAGCTAAAATATGCCAGAGAAAAAAAAGTGGGAGACAGTAAAGACAATCCTTGATGTCTTCAATTCCCTGCTATTGCAGGAACACAATTAGATTCAATTTTCAAATATTCCTAGTTAACAGACCATGTCCGTCTTATGGGAAACACCCACCAGTCTTTGCCATTCTTGTATGAGGGAAATTCCTTCTTGACCTCAAATCTGGCCATGATTTGAATGCCAAGGGCATGCCCATGACATTTTTAATCAAGAGTATTTTAAACCACTGAGAGCTAGGCCAAACTTTGAAGTTTAACATTTTTTTGCTGTTCTCCACTGACACAACTGACTCCACCATACCCTAATTCAAGCCAGGGAAGTTTGTAGAGTTTTTTCTAATTCTATGCCAAGCAAACAGCTTTTAAAGAACTGCCCACACGCCCATTTTAATTTTCAAAGTATTATACAAAGCACTGAATATAAGATACTCCAAGCCAGGTGGAAAAATAATTCCACCAACTACTTAATAAAGCTGCCCTTTAACATCAGTGCCCAATCAACTGGTGATTCATAAGCTTACCAAGTGATGGTACAAAACCCACCAACCAATACCATCTATTATTAAATATATGTAATGCTGCTTTCCCGTTATCATGCTAACCATATTAGGAGACAAATATCAACATTTTAATGGAGGTCACATTATGTCATAAATGACACGCAGTGCTTTGATGCATATAAAAAGTACAATTTGGAGAGCTGAATTGAAAGTGAAGGTGCAATACACAGCTCTTAGGAATCGGCCAATTCCGAGAAATTGAGCTGGCAAGCTATGTTCAAGGAATTTATTCCAACTTCCATATTCTGTAAAGAAGTTTAAACATACAAGTTTGTGGGGTTTTTTGGTACTCAAAGTTTGCTGTTTCAAAGCAAATTGTTTTCCAATTGCTCATCACTATACATCAATATAATGCTATAAGCCATCACTTTTCATGGTATAATGATGATAATACATTTTAAATTCTTTGATTAAGCCACTTGAGTAATGACAAAAAGATCGGACCTTTCCAAACATAAAAATACAATGAATCAACATCTGTCATCTCCAGAGATGGCACAAACGTCATTTAATGTGATCACATCAAACATCATCCATCATTCATCTGTAAATCCACTTCATATCTAATCCAAAACTCTGAATATTAACAGTCAGCCTTAGAAAAAACAGTATTTTAGCAACAATCTATCACATGACAGGCAGAGTATTTTAGCAACAATCTACCACGTGACAGATACAAGTATCTACAGCTTGGGTGGAAATTAAGCACAGAATTTCTTTTGGATCAAAATTTAAACATACTCTTCCATTTATGAGATTAAAAAAATAGTATGTTCCTATTGATTTAACTAACAGGTACGTAACAGAATTCAATCTTAAGAAGGAGAGAGGTGTAAGTGACTGACTTACCTTATGTTTTTTAATTTTTGGTTGGTAAATCTATTCTTTCAAGAACAGCCCTTTCAAAAAAATACAATTTCACTTCCCCCCAAAAAAAAGAGAACACCTTTTCTGACATCTTTACAAAGACACTAACATAATTTTGACACCAACTTTATATTCTGAGCTGAATAACAAAATCTGTATGACAAAAATGTAACAAATTTCTCATCTTGAAGGAAAACAGCATTCGTATCCTTCTTGGAACTAGAAAACAAAACTAAGTTACATTAATACTGGATAAATACTAAATATCTTTAAGGAAAGAAACCACTACATTGTTATTTTAGAAAGTCTGCTCACAAAATGGTATTAAAATAATTTTGCTTAACAAGAAGTGATAAGTACATGTTATAAAATATTAGAAAAAGGTAATTTTTTCAGCTCTGAACCTATTCTTCACTTAATTAAAAAAACCCTGGTCTTCATCTGAACTGTCTTCTATAGGTTTAAGTTTCTTAAAGGCACCATCACCATAAAAAATTGAAAATACTTTCCCTATGTTAACCTGACAAAGATATAAGATGACAGAAAACATGACGATCATATCTGTAGAACTGCAAGGGAATGTATATGCCTTGGAAACCATCTGAGTGAAAGGATACAAGTTTTGGTATAACGGGATTAATGATTTCAATGCACGGCTTGCATTTATAGCTGTTGCACGAACCATAATAGGTAGAATTTTTCCATTCACAATAGCACCATCAAAGAGTGGACCAAAAAATGGAACCTGAATAAAAAATTAAGAAATTTGACATAAAGCAAGATTTTAGCTATAACAATTAGCAATCAACATTAACAATAGAGCACTCAAATATATCATTTTTTTTCTCCTCATGGCTAGATAATCAGACCAGTTATTGTGCTCCATGACGGACCTTTTCTCTTGTGGAAATATACAGCCATATAACTGCTTGATATCCTTGGTAACAGATAACACACCATTTGAAGAAAATTAAGCAACCATTTGAATACTGTGTCTCATCAAAGCTTAATTCCAACATGTGCTGCCAAAATCCTAGGGACAGTCACGCATATGATGTTTATGACATTGAAATGCTAGATGACAACAGTGTAGGTGGTAGTAAGCAAAAGGAATAATTACTCAAATTTAAAAATAATATTTATCATAAGGACCAACTCAATGTGCAACTGTCACGTAATTACTGGTGGACAGACCCTCACCTTCCACTTTCTTTTCTTCTTCTATCTGTTCTTCTTCCTTTCTATGGTATCTATACAAACAGATTATAAGCCCTTTACAGGAGAAATCTGTGGTGAAAGGTTGGCCTCTTTGGACCCTAAGTGTAAAGCCTTATTTGTGAGAGCCGTAGAAAACCTTAGTGTTTAGTACAGGTAGCACCCAAAAGGTTTACTAAACAGATGGATCTTATATTTTGGCATGACATTTTTCTCTAAACAATCTTAATTTTGCAATTAAAAAAAAGAAATTAAAAGTCTATTAAGTATCTTCATTTCCCATACATGTGAATAAAGTTCTGAAGCTGCTAGCATAAAGCATATGAAGAAGAGCAAAGTTTGTGTAGCAGGATAGTAAAGGGAGGAGAATGTAGACCAAATATTCTCCCCGCTAAGATGAAACCAATGCTGCAAAAGAATTTTAGATCCCTATATTAATTTTGCCATCAGTCATTTAACACGGTTTTGAGAATACTGAAATCTGACGGAAGGCACTTCTTTTTTTCAAGTACAACGACCTCTTGTTGGAGTAACAAGTAACAATTCCTGCTCTCAGCAGTTTTCTTTTTCCTTCTTAACCTGCACACCCCCAATAACGCAACTCTTCATACTTAAAGTAGTAAGAGAAAGAATATAGTTATTAATTAAAAACATAAGTAACCCGCTAATAACAAGTTCATGTACTGGGTGTCATTTCATGCTGATCATCAGATAGAGGCATTCATCCTATAGAGGGAATCCTATTTCTGTCATACCTCATTTATTAATATTAGTGCTTCTAGAAAGAATTCTAATATTTAAAGTATAGAAATTCACGGCAAGTGACATCACACACAGAAATTATACAGTACAAACACTCATGACTACTTTTACTCAGTCAGTCCCCACTGTCCTAAACCAGTTTTAAGAACAGGGCCAGCACAAACATTTGAAGAACAGTCATGAGAATGAGTGTGTGTTCATATGCCTAAGACTTGAACGGTCCTGCTTTGCTGAAATAATCTCCAAATTCTTGCGTGGAGTCAAGGAGAAAGTGCGAAGTAGCTTTGAGAAGAAGGAAGGGGAATATGACACAGACGAAGAAAGTTGAAGCATGATATTATTATTCAACTCCCACTGTCATGTATCAAATTTGATAAAAAAGTTTACCAAGTTTATCTTAATATTGAAATGATTACGCAGAATATTCTAGCTTTGTTTCAAGTTTATGATGTTAGCAGATATGCTTGACAGGATCAGGTCTTTGCAATTTCAAGTTAATGATTTTACTATGCATTGTACTCACTGAGTTCTTCCTCATCCTCCTGCCACCACTGCAAATGTCAATGTTAAAGACACACCACCTTGGATCAATCTATTGGATCTGTTGGATCAATCTATTACAGCAAAAACTCAGATTCAAAACAACTCAGTTCATATCAAACGCACGAAAGAAACACAAAAGAAAAAAATCAAACCCTTACCTCAGGCTTTTTCATGATCTGGATACTGAACATATGGTTTTTCATGGGATAGATAACTATAAGAACATCACCAAATTCTGTTGGAATTATTCCTCTTCTATAATCTCGAGTATGCTCTGACCAGACAATGTGTACTTCATCATTTCCTAAATGTCTCAGCTGGAAAAGCAGGGATAAACCCACATCAGTTTAAATATATTCTACACCCATACAGCTATACGAAGTGCTCATATTTCAGAAGGACAAACCCACTAAAAAGAAATAAAGAAAAATTAATAAAATAACCTAATTACACTATAGTTCTTTTACAATTTCAATGACAGTATTAGTTCACAGTATTGGTTTGTGCTACACATTTTCATATAGTGGTGGCAATGTCTGTTTAAATTAATAGATATGTCAGTATCTATTTTCTACTGAAAGCTAAAATTTTGTTTATACTATTCTCAGGAATGCAGAGTAAATCAATCTGATTTATTAAAATGCTTTCAAGATTGCCATCATTGACAGGCAGCAAATTCCTAAATTCTATATGAATTTTTAAAGAATATGAATGAACATCTGTTTAAAAGCTATGTATCTGAGCAGTCTTTAACCTCATCATTCTAGCCAAACTCCACACTGGCTACTACAAACAAAAAGCTTTTAAAGGAGAACAGCTACTGCATTTTCCATAGCCCCTAGATTCACTAAACTAAATGCTCATTTACTATGAAATCTATATACCTTTGTAAAAATAATTCCTCCTGCCCCCCCAAAAACCCCAAATGGCTTTTGATTTGGCTCAAAATGGCCAAATGGCTTCCTCAAAATCCATGCTGTATCCTCAGCTGTAATCATATAACCAGATTAAGGAATATCTTGAACACTTCGGAATTATCTGCACTGAAGCTCCAAAATGCTCCTTCTGCTAAACATTACCATCCGCCAATCAAATGTTAACATCATGGAGAGAGGCTTTACGTATACTGATCAAATACATTCAGATTATTAAACATGAGTTTCTTTCCATTAAGGGCTATTTCTGAAAGTTCAACCTGGCATCTCATTTTTTCCTAATTGTGCATCACCAGTTATAGTTGACAATTGTCTTCACCCACAGTTGTCAGTTTGTTTGCACAGCTTTAGGTAGGCAGAATTTGTCAAACAATTGCCTTGATGTTATTCAAAGGACAGCACTGTGAACTGCTGTTAACAGGTAACATGCAGATACTAATCTCAGCACTTACAAGAAGTTATTGTATATAGAAAGGCCACAATTTTCTGTACTCATTTTCAGAACATGACTGCACTTTAAATAAAAGCAAAATGTATACACAGCCATCAGAGAAATTTCACTGCAAGTATTCACTTGTTTATATTACAAAACCTCCTGGAATGCTATCTTCATCTTATCTGAAAGCTTATACCCGTTGTCAGCAGCAGACTTTAAAAAAAAAAAAAAAAAAAAGGATAAAGGAAAAAAAGAAGCTGCCTCTGCTCTTCTCTGCTGGCTTTAAATTGTATCAGTCTGAAAAACAGGGTTGTATTTCTACAAGAAAAGGATTTTCTTCAGTGTTGGACTGGGCAAAGGACAGATGGTATCAGTAACCCTACCATCTTGTCTGGTGCTCAACAGGTCATTTGTTTTGCCTGGATCAGATCACAGATATATCTAATCTCCAAGGACTGCAGTTCTTTGAAGTGAGCTGCTCTTGCCCCTTTTGCAGATGGCTGAATTATTTTGAACAACACTTTGTTAGGGATGCTCTTGTGCCAACAGTGAACCCAGCCCAACAAAAGAACTGGTTATAACAACATTTGCTATGCTGAGTTTTATTTGACTAGATTAGAACAAAACCAGGCAGCAACCTGAATGGATGATGTGCAACATGCAAACACTAGCTGTAAAAAAAATGGATGACACTTAGCAGTGATGAACGTCGTAAAAGACAACTAACTGTGGAATTGTTCTGAGGGCCTGAATCTCTCCTACCTTCCCAGGTGAAGTGACAGTTAAACTATCTGTTGACATGCAACAACAGAAGGGCATGAGGGACTGATGGGCCTGCACTTAAAAGCAAGTGAAAAGCTCAGGAAGGATGAGGCTGCCTAACCAAAGAGAAAGCAAGAGGCAAATCAGTTTAGATATGAAATCTTGTGGAACGTGAAAAAACTACATGATCCTAGATTGAGGAGTGGCCATCTGGTGCACTGATTGAACCAAACTCATTGAATTGACTGCGAAAAAGAAGAAGTAGGGCCAATAGGCCCATCACCACACTGCACCATTCCCGATTCAGCAATATTGAACTATTTACTACAAGAATTAGCGCTCCTTTACTTACTGCCTTTGGACTCAAAGACAAACTCATACGCTGTTAGAAACAAGGGATGGTGGACAGCGTACATACCAAATAAATGGCTTTAAAATCCAAAATGTATAGAAAGTTTAGATAGTGCAGCTTCTTGAGGGCATCGCTGCCTCTGAATTTCGTTTCTCAAAGACTGCCCCTGTGTAGCTGTTACTGATACCTGCAACTCATCAGACAGGACATCACCTCTTCCACTTCTGTGAAAGCTACCCAGACAGAGCATCGCTAGTGATGCCGCGCTTTCACATCAGACACACACAGATTTTGGTGTGATAAAAGTGTATTGTGTGGTTATTTCAGGAGGAGGACTACTGACAAGGGACACATATTTTTAGATGCCAAGTGTATTGAAGCTATTAGTGACTCTTCTCTCCGATTTCTAAGTTCGCTTTGTACCCCACAGAGGTCTGAGTATACACTCCAGGCTAAACACACTAACTTCTTCAAAGGAAAAGCAAAATGAATTAGATTATTCCAGTAAGTCCCAAGTCCTGTCAGGTGTGTTTCACCTCACAATTACTACCAAGAATCATTTAACAAAGATCCAGTTAAAGTGTAGAATAGCATCTCAGTGACATATAAGGGACTGAGAGTCAAAGTCAGATGGTGCAAGTAGGTGGATGATGGTATAAACCGTGAACGATGGCATATAACAAGATGTAAAGTACTCAAGATCAAAACTATGGTCAATGCCTTGTTTCCATTATAAGAGGTAGAAGACCGACAAAAATAATAGACAAGTAAACAAGATTAGGTGTTGCTGACTTCATCTTTATGTTTGGAGAAGAATTAAATTCTGAATAAGTCGTCTGTTCCTTTTTCAAGAGTAGATTGGAAGAAACTCTGACACTAACATGGTGCTTCTTATTGCTTCTTTCAGATGTCCTCACCTTGGTCAGTAAGCAAAGCTTATGAGAAAGCTTGAACAGTGGTAACTGGACTCATCAACAACGCTTGATTCATGGAAGAGATCCAATTCTGAAATTGTCTTGAAAAGCTTTCCAAGGTCTGCTAGGTTTTGCATAAACTTTTCAGAAAGAAGAATTTCAGTTTTTCTTCTTCATTTTTCAGTTCCCTATTGAAGGACCTTGAAATTGAGTGCTGCTCCACAACAAAGCTCTCCTGCAAGCACAGCAAACGTTTGGAGAATCCATCATTCACTGTAATTATTACACCACAGGAGAGTCAGAGCCTGACCTCTTTCAACTTTAATCTGGATTCTTTATGTCTTTGTATTGAATTGGAAGCATCCCAGAACTCAGGGTCCTGGACACAAGTGGTACAAAGATACTGAACTACAACCACCTCTGCTCATTGAAACCTAAAGGACAGAGAGCAACATGTGTTCCCAAGAAGGTGCAGTCCCAGTGTTATCTAACAGAATCAGATTTGGTGCACACAGAATGGACAGGTACCAAGACTGAAATCTGTGTTAATGGTTACTCAAAACTCACCACCAGTTGTGTAAGGCAAGTACATCTTCACACTCACTTCCTGACCTTGTCTTCCTAATTTTATAACTTTGTATGTGCATAAATCACAGTAATCAAACCAAAGTGCAAATCCTTATTAGAGACGCAAGGCACAGCAATAGTATAAATAATAAAAATCTCTAAAATAATGTAATACTTCAAGTAAACGGTAATACACTATAGCTGAAACACCTGGAACTACAGGCTACATACCAATATCCTAAAATGCTAAATACTGCATAAATGCAGATCAAACTGCTCTAGAGAGTTTATTATCTAAGCATAAGACAAGACACAAAATGGAGATGGACAAACGCAAAGAAACTGTAAAAAGGCTTTGAAGGTCAGAAAAATGTCTTTTATAGCAGCATTCTTCAAGAATAAAGACCAGAGAAAGGAAGGTTCAGCAATCAAAACAACAGTTTAAGATACAGTGGATAAATTTTAACTGTGTGTATGGAAAGGCTACGTTGCAAGAAATGTTACGTAGGTAAAAGAACAGAGTCTTAAGCACAGACTGAATGTAAGAATCCAGAAAGTGGACCAAATTAAAGATGATTTCAAGCTATGGGCACAACTGACAGGCACAATGGTCATGTTATCCGTGGTGATCCAGAAAGGTGGCAATGAGAAAGAGATTAAGAGCTCTGTTTTAGCCATTTTGAACCTGAGCTGTCGGGAAGACAGCCCTGAGGAGATGTCAGAGACAAACAGATTTTTTCAGGCTTGCTTTGAAACTCTACTCCATTAAAACAAATATATAAAAATGACCTACTGTTAGGTTACCTGAAATTTCAAATTTAACTCAAAATACTTTAAAATATTCTTACTCTGTAGCCATCATCATGTGTCAGCTCTCCTAATACATTTACGTTAACTGAATACAAAAGAAACGTGAAATAAATATAACCAGGAGGGATGATCAAATCTAATTTTGATACATTAGTGTCATATGCTGTACATGTTACAATAGCAGCCAGACTTAATACTAAGCTGCAGGCTATACTGAAATTTCCAAATGGCAGATTGTTCTAAGTGATACCAAGTATAATTGAAGTAATAAACGATAGTAAAAGCAAAGCACACTGTCAGGAAGAATTTAAGTATTTACTTTTTAAAATTAAATGAGTTAGGTTTGGAAAGGCAAGACAAGTGAAATAATGCAGGGCTCAATTTACAGAAAATTCCTTTTATTTATCTGTTGCATTAACCCTTGAACTCTTGCCAAAATTACCGTAATTTCTAATACTCACTTACCTAAAGGAGGGAGAAAAAAGGCTATTATATTTTCTTATGATACAACAGCTAGCCCCAACTTTTTTCATCTTCAGAAATGAAAATGTTCATTATAAAAAGAACAGAAGCAGAAACAACTGATGTAATGGGTTACTGCTCTACTTTTGCCCCTTAAATGTAAGCAGCATTGCTGTCTACAGCATATGTGCCCCCTAGTTGAATTTTTCACAAAACTTTGTTTCAACAATTATGGTGTGGTTTGGTTGCGTTTTTTTAAAGCAACACATGTAATTAATTGTAACTCCCAAAAAAATTGTACTAATAATTTATATCTATAAACATTCAAGTTCCCAATACATGTTAATATCACCAAAAAAAAACCCCAACCTAGCTATAAATCTTTTATGTGGTTAGGACGATGTCACACAAACTAGAACAACGTAACACACCCAAAGCCCATGAGGAATTAGTATTCCAATCATTCATAACATTGCTACTTTTTATTTACATATCTTGTGTATAATATTCTCACCTACAATGCCCTCACTCCTTTATCAGGCTAAGGAAGAAGGAGCTAGACAGATGATAAACTGTAAAGATATATATATGTGAGCTTTCTCACTCTGTGAACTGAGAGTCTTCACAGTTTCATTTATAATCCTGATATTTTCTTTGCAAGTTTGTTCTTGTTCTTTTTACTCTAATCTTTAATTCTAAGAAAAACAAAATGGATTGCATTATCAGCATTAAATCTTTAATTTACTATTTGCAAATTTAATACCTATTTTATATGTACTTTTCAATGTTAAGTTCCTTTACATATTCAGAAGATTTCCATCTGTTCTCCCTGGATTCGTGTCTTTTCTCACTCTTTTTCATGTCTTCAGAACAAATGCTTCAGAGGTATCCAAGTCACTGAAAAGTTTTATTTACTACTCTGTAAGACTGATGGAAAATAAGTTTAAAATTGGCTTAGCCTCTGAAACAGCAGAATCTTGATTTTGCAGTGGTTGGACTGGCAGGAAGAAGTTTTGTTTTAATTTAATTTAATTTCCATTTATAAGATGAACCTATCATGCACCTCTAGGCACATTTAGGATATAAAAAACCGCAGCAGTTCTAAGCCAGCTACTGCAAGTTTGCTTGTTTCTCCCATCGAATGAAATAGACAAAGAAAGCACATGAAAGACCTGCACAGAAGCTCAAAACTCAAGTTTCTCTGGAGGTCATGAACAGTACATGCACTCAGAACAATGACAATTGTTAGCACACATAGAGCTTTCAAATGATTTTGAGGTCCCCTACAGTATATATGAGCTGGACAGCATCTCATAAAACACATTCCTTTTGCTGATGTGTTCAGTCTAAGCGGCACGAGTAGTTGCAGAACTAGTAAAAGAATTAAGCTTGTTTTCCTACTCCTGTCTCCTGATACCACTTGCTCGTTTCTCGCCAGATGCAAACTTCAGTTGATGCTTTTCTCAAGTTTGGGATGACTTTCATAGCATTGCATCTCTCTCTGGTGCTGGTTCTTTGCTGCTTCTTCCCATGCAGTCTTTACCTACTGAGTAGGAGCCCTAAGAGTCTCTCTCGTGCTGTCTCCTTTACTTAGCCT
This sequence comes from Ibidorhyncha struthersii, assembly GCA_013398815.1. Classification (NCBI taxonomy): domain Eukaryota; kingdom Metazoa; phylum Chordata; class Aves; order Charadriiformes; family Charadriidae; genus Ibidorhyncha; species Ibidorhyncha struthersii. The sequence goes on along the minus strand of VZSZ01006254.1, from coordinate 349,866 downwards.
GTCTTCATTAAACATGTATGAAATCAACACCTTTGAAACATATCTCTAGAAATCCAATTGAAATGGTCCAAAAGGTGTTGGGGAAGGGAGGAGAGACACAAAGGCAGGCTCACAAGCCTGCACGCATTGGGAAACTGGGCTTAAAAAGAAGTAGAAAAACCACACATCGAGGAAGAACAGGAAAGAAAGCCACAGAGAAATAAAGCAGCTTGATTAAACAGCCCATCAGTAGCTGAGCTACAAATACAACACCAGTCTTTTGATACAGTCTACATATCCATACAGACCTCAAATATTCCAAATTACTGAAGAGTGAGATTTTGGGTAAAGGAGGAGAGAAATAGGCCTGGGGCAAGCTGGAGTTGTTAAAAAGTCCAGCTGACACCACTTTCACAAGCTAAATCACAGGAGGCCTGGACCAGCACTGAATCTTGTCTGGCAGGAACAGCTATATGTAGATTCAGGGTGCTCCGGGAAACACATGAGATCTTGCCTGTGAGTTCTGCTGAAGTCCACAGCGTTTGCAAATTATTTATTATTAATTAATTTTCACTGTGACCAGTCCTGCCCCTTGTCAACACTTTTTAATGCTCTAATTCAAACAGATTGTAAACAAACATTGTAAGGATACTTACAAGCTATATTTAAAAAAATACAGAAGCCAGTCAACTTAGAAAAAAAATATATACACACTGTTCTATACTAGAACAATAGCAACCATCTTATTTTAAAATTAGTTATTTTTGCTATTAAATAACTTTTATAAATCATAACAACTTAAGTATTACCCTGGTTCTGCTTCAGGAAATAAAGAAGAGAAAGGACCTAGCACCACTGGCATACAAGAAAAAACATTTTTTAATTTAGAAAAAACAAAACACCACCAAACAAACCAACCTAGGATGCAACAGTGAGAAGTTAGAACTCATAGTCAGTCTATAATAATAACAATAATATTTTTTTCTTCAAGTTGAACACAAAGAACAAAAAAGTCATTAATAATTGAAGCTAGCCAGAGGCATGGCTATTTCTCTCTTTACTAACTGTCTACTGTCTAATTTAATTACAAGTATTAAACTCCATGGTGAGGTCAACCAGCTTCAGTTCCTCCAATATTACACTTCAACCAGTGCTCATTAATGTGTCTACTGAATGGATTAGCACATCTGAAGATGTATGCACGCAGAACGGGGGACAGTCTAATGATAGCCAATTGTTCATTTATAATAGGACACATGTTCAAGACTGTAACTTATTATCACTAACGTGGAATTTATTAAATTCTAAAGAAAAAAATACCAGTACAGAAAACCATTTTTTTCTTAATGTGGCTATGAGAGATCTTATCACTGTTGAGCATCTCTGCCTTCTCTAAGACAAAACACCTCATATACAATAAACATTGTCAAATTCTTAATATTTTTAACTTTTTTTTTAAGGGAAAATTATGTTAATAGACAGCACGTGACTCTTAAGTGAATAAAAAGTCAGCCTAGAGAGTACTCACCACATATTCATTAATTGGCATTTGAAGTCTCAAAGAATTAAAACATCATTCAGATGTAATGCTTTTTCTTCTACACAAACCATTACCTCCCTTCATTTTTCACCACTACACACATGATCCTGCCAACATTTGCAATGATGGCAAAAATCACCGGTATGGCAAAATTAGAAATTGGTAGAGAATAATTTCTATGGCTTAACTACTTCAGTAAAATACCAACTATTAGCAGGTAAAGATATTATGATTTTTATTTTTTTTTAAGAAAAGTTACCTGATTTTCTTTGAGTCTAATTTCTCTGTATTCACTACCAAAAGAAAATCTGTTACTCAGAAACACCCACCTTTTTTGTTAAAGAGTCATCTGAATCAGAAGGCATTCTTGTTGACACATGGAACATTACTTCTACTGTCGAGGTAGCAAAATATGGAGTGGTCAATCCAGTGCTTTTGTTTTTTTGCAGTCCTCCCATAAAGCCACAATGGTTTGTAAGATTTACCTAGAAGTAAAGCCGAGGAAGAATTAGGAGAAAAAAAACAAATCAGGTGATAAATACATTCTTTACACAGAATTTTTTAAAAATGCACTTTCAACAGAATTTTTAAGAGTGAAGGCTCTTTTCACAACAGTACAGTTACGCTTATCTAAAAGACCCCGGACAGGCTGCCTAGACTGAAAATAATCAACTGCAGTGCAGTGGCATTCTGTATTCCAAGGTCACCACAGATGCTGCTAGGAAGATGAGGTCAGAGAAAGAGAAAGGTTGTGCAAATGAGTATTTAGTGCACTATTCCCTGATCAGTTGACTGGAGTCATTTACATGTGCTTTTTGAATTTTTTAAAATTCTGTGATCATCAGCCCTGACTTGAGCTCTGAAGACACCCTGCAAGACAGCCAGACAATTTTAATTTGTCTTGTTACCTTCCGTATCTTTTCCTGAGAAATTTTCATTCTATGAATATGAAAAAAAGTCACAGGAGACTAACTGGTAATTCATAAATAAGTTTTTAAGTCTTAGTTCTATGGGAAATAGTTTGACACTGAAATAAATAAGCATGCTTAATGTGTTATTTCACTTTTACAGCAGTGCCTAACGAAAGGTGTATCTCAGATGGGATATATTTGCTTTTATGTTAATAAAGGATCCAGAATTTAATGTTAAAAGGTTAAAATATTAGATGTCTCATCATGGAATGTTAATCTGAATTAGCAATTCTTTAATCTAGCTAATAAAGGCTAAGAGAATTAACCCACTAAAGAAGGATATCTGAAGACACTAATGTGATTCTTTTTTTCTCCTGTAGGATCAGGAATGTGAGAAATGAACATCTATGTTTGTGACAGGCAGCAGACTTCTAGCAGTTTTCCTGTGTTCCTGTGGGAAAGTCAGAACCATTACCCACACTGCTAATCTAGTAGTGCTCTGATATACCTAAGAAGTAAGACAAAGAACACAATGGCCACTCATGTGGGCACTCCTGATGAACACAAGTCGCCAGAGGAACAGAAAACCTGCAGATTCTTATGCAGCTAGCCAGGAGCAGGACTGATTCCTATACTTATGTGCAGCAGTGCCAAGTTGAACTCTACAACTGAAGTTAGTCCTCTGCAGTCCGAAAAAAAACGAGACAAAAAAGGAAACCCTCGTAACAGTATCTAACTAGTGATTCAAGAGTTGCAGGTTCATGTAGATGATGGGGTACATCACAGTACTTCTGGCTACTAGAAGAGACATGGAGTGAAGTGGGTGAACAGATACATGCCTGTAGGGGAAAGCAGCAAGAAGGAAGCAGGACAGAAGCTCCCGTTTGTGTTTTTTTGAATCCCACATTTGAGCAGATTTCAATGGACTTAACACATTACAAGTCTACAGGCAAATCAAGATGCCTCTTAATCAGTCCATGAAAGCCAAGTACAGGACTTCACAATCAATAATCACGTCTGCCTGCACAAACTTTCTTAAATTGAAAGAGCTTAAAATTAAAGAGCTAGTATTTATAATGAAATTAAAACCAGAATTCTTCTTTACATCCTACTTGCAAAACAGTGTATTTCACTACTTGTAAGTAATGCTAGAGAGACAAAGACTTAGAATATATAAAAGGATTTGTGATTTCCTCTGTAAACAAACTTAGGATAAAAACATTTTAATAAATACCTCCCAGCCAAGACCAGCTACAAAATCCTCATAGGCTTGACTTCCCCCAGTATTAGTAAGAATGGAGTGTTTATCTTCTTGTCCCTCAGCAACATAAAACACTGCGATCTTGTGTGTCTCTCGGCTGTAAAACAGAGGATGGTCACTGCATGACAGTGCCTTTACTAACAGGAAACCAAAATGTGCAAACAGTACACACAGAGCAGGGCTTTTAAAAAGACAGTGGAAGTAAAGTACAACTATATGGCTTCTTTTTGAATACCTTCTATATTTCCACATACACCTATATTTCCATACTCCCCTTCTCTCTCTTGTAGTCTGGTCTTCTCTGGAGCCCTAAGTTTTGCTATAGGTGAACAGCATTTACCCCTTTCATCACTTCTAAGATGTAGGATGGTGCTGGCCGTACCAATTGCTAATGGAGGTAGCTGGGCCTCTGAAATGAGCCAAACCTGTAACACAGGCATTATCGACACTGCACCGCCCGTTAACAACAGTGCCTTGTGAATGCTGTGGCAAATACATCTTATGCTGCTGAATGAAGAATCTTTAAGTACTACAGCAATATCTTCCATTCACAGCTTGCTGTGAGACGCTGGAGCAACTGAAGGTGGTTTCTCACACTTCTAAAACCTCCAATGGATTTTATTTCAACTTCTACAAAAACAATTAAAAGTTTTTAATTCTGCGCTAAAACTCCAACTAGAATTCCATGTCTTCAAATACTAACAGCATTGGAAAACAGCTAAACCATTAGCCAAAGCTTAAAATGTGGAGACTTTGATATATCAAAGTTTAAAACTATTCCATGTTATGCATACAAATGTTCATAATTTTAAGTTATTCTGAAGTTTGTTATATCCCATGACATTCTACTTGTAGTTTCACTCTACAAATGACACCAATGTAACATCAATATAACACCAATAACTACCATACAGTGCAAAAGACATGAATAATTTACAAAACTATTTTAAAAATTAGTTCAACTCTTACGTCTACACGATTAATGCCATATAAGTACAAGCACACTTAAAACAAATAAGTAGGCAGCCATTAAAAGAATTTACCATTGTCTTGAGTCCAAATTTCTGAGTTCTCGAAGTAACTTCTCATTTTTCTTCAGGAGATGAAAGCTCCTTCTAAACAGAGAAATTTGTAACTCTCTTATCACCCGTTCACTGATGGGTACAGAACAACACAAGAATGGCACAAGAACATTTCCAGGTCCATTCAAGAACAGTCAATGAATGCTTTCGCCTATTTCGACTATTTTTTCAATAGTCCTTTCTTATATAAAATATTAAGATATCTTCTAAAAAATATACAAGCAATTTTTTTTACTCCAGAAAATCTTCTATGTCCATTATAGCCCTGAGTACAACCTTTACCTCTTTCCACTTTCTTCTGTCAAACTATTGGATTCAACTGCAATCGATCTCTTCTCTACAGAAGAACAGACAGAACTCCCTTTGACGCATGTATAAGCGCCACACTTTACTAGGCCATAATATATATGCTTAGTGACAAAAGATACTTCCATAATCTACTGTCCTAGGGAGTTAGTGCATTAAACATAGAGCTTTTACTATTCTGAATTGCAGAAGAGAGCAGAACACAGCTCACTAGTCAACCACCCAGCTGTAACAATTTAAAGAAAAAACAAAACAATATGTTAGAGCAAGAAAGGCACTTTTCATTTCTTTTAAACTGCGCTTAAGATGTTTCCCACAAAACACAGTGGAATGAATTTAAGAGCAGTACTGTTCAAAACCAGACTGCCTTGAGGAATTAAAGACCCAAATAAGAAGGGTTATAACACCAAAATTTTGTCCGATTCCAGTGATACAGATTATTTTTGTTTTACAGAATATCCATTTCCCTTCACAGTAAGAAAATATTTCAATGCCTCTAATATGAATTTGACAGCTATGGCAAACGAAGATTTCAGAAAGACCCTTAAATTCTAGGATGCTAATATTTGTACATACATACACCTAACCACACCCACACAAAAATAATAATGTAAATGGAGACATTACTTTTGTAACTGAACCTGCCTGGTCTGCTGTTGTTCTGAACAATACCCAAACATTGCCAACGCTGAAATAAATAGCAGGGGACACATCTTTCTCATTAGCTAACACAGATGCAATGCTTTGAGGCTGCATGCAAGCATGCTCTTCGCAGGCAAAGCAGCAGGACGCTGTCCAGCAACACAATAGCTGAGAACATGACACTTCCAGGGTCTCATTCTGGCACAGAAAAGTAATGATTTTTGCAGGAACATACATGGGAAGCAAAGAAAGCAAAAAGGATGCCTTCTTTACCATGGTACCCTTTAGTACAGTTGGTGAAAGGATTATTAGAAAAGATATCACTCCTTCAATTCACCTTCCAACACTGTTCTAAGGAAAGAATACAAACAGCAATAAAGGCAACAGGTTCCTCCTTTCTGTCTCTCTAAATGACAGGTTGAAACGCAGAAGAAAACTGCCATTTTCCCCTTAGTTGCACATCCCCTCTCCTCTTTTGTTGGCTGGCCTGAAGTATTTTTGGCTTAACCCAATCTATGATCAACTATTATTACATTGTAAGAATAGCACAACTCCTTAAAAGAAAGTTCTTAAATTGCGAGTCTTTTCTTTTTACCTTTTATCCCAAGAATTCATTCCCAATATACTGAGAAGTAATCTGCAGTAGTAAAATGCTGACTGGGGCTTTTGTGAGGTTGGCTCATCCTGCTCCATAGCCCTCATATTTAAATCATTGAAATGCTTTTCAACAAACTCCCTCTCTTCTGTGTGCTGTTTCAGAATTGCATTGATGACATCATTCTCCTGCTTCTCTGAGATGCAGACTGGTTGAGGAGCAGGAATGTTGAGTGAGACACCAGTTCTCTGTAAGCATTCAGGGCTTGTAACACCTAAATACTGCAGGAGCTCATCAAGGGCATCTTCTTCATCCCTAATGGTATCCCATGTTGGCACAGTGTCTCTAAATTTCCTTTTTACTTGGAGTGTAATTCCATCCCTTGCAGATACATCCTCCACATGCTCAAAAGATGAAAAAACATCTTCTGGTTTGTCTTGCTGTGATAACGAAAGTGCAAAAGAAGTCTGTTGTGAAGATCCACATAAAGATGATGGTCCATACAAAATGGCCGAATCCCACGAGTATTTGCCAGATAGATCACGCACTATAATTCTAACATTTGAATTAGCAGATGCAAGTCCAGCAGACAGTCCTCCCCCAGGCATGTCGTCTTCTGCTTGGATTTGTATGCAAGACACCAGAGAAGTATTGTTTAACACAAAGAATTGAAGGTTTGGGTTCTCAAAAAGTTCAGGAGAAAGTTCAGGACTTTCACTGTATGGATTGTCGTTGTTTTCACACACTTGACTGGTTAGCATAGCAGGACCTCCACTCATAGGATAGTGGCCTAAGTGGTTGACTAGATGCGTTATCACAGTACGAGCAGCAACAGAAATTAATCCTTGTTGCATGTGAGTTTTCACTGCGAGAGAAAGAACACAGGTTTTGAAATAAGAGTTCAGAAAACAACACAGATTTATGTATTGCTTTTGGTCTCCTCTTCTTTGTGAGTTTTAAACAGAGGATAAGCACTGCAAGGTTAGGATGCAGCCAATTCAGTAATGGAAAATATGTACTTTGATGAACACTGATCTCATAAACAGCATGAAAAATCATAAGATAGTTAAAGAAGCATATTCATTATTTTACAGCCTACTGTACCTCCTTTATCACAGCTTTGTGATCAGCATGATTCTTCTAAAATACATAATTTCTTAATCTAGTGAAAATAAATCTTAAATTGTTGATGAAGTAGAGATCACAATTGTGTTGTAAGAAGTTCATTTCCAACTGCAATGGATTTTTATATTTATACACATCATTAAATTCTGAAAAACAAAGGAACATAGATGCACAAAACCTCTAATCCATCTTAATTTCCCCGGGGAGCTTATAGCTGTAGGTTAGGTTGAGAATAACACTGGATAATTTTAAAGTACCACGTCAAAGACCAGGCTACATTGAAGACAATCTAACAGTAGCAAAATTTGCAAAAAGCAAATGTCATGTGCCAACTGCATTTTAAGATGCTTCAGGCTGGAAAAACTTGGAGGGAGAAAGAGAAGTTAATTGTGCCTATCTTATGTGAAATGAATCTGGTGAGACGCACTGGTACTTCAGTACGGTTTTGCCGCCTCCTTCTTTGTTGCATACCTTCCACTTGCATGCAATTTTATCTAAATTCACAAAAGGAATTTCTTAATGTTTATGCCACACCCTGCTAACCCAGTACTTTCTTGTTATTGGATTCTTCTATCAAATCCACTCTACATTACCCATGAAGTACAAAGCTGCTCAAAGCGACTCCGTCAGGCAGACAACCCTCAACTGCTCAGAATACCCACTGAAGAACCCATACATAAAAGTATTACACTGTAGAAGATCAAAGGTAGAAGAGGAATCAGGATCAATATGGCAAAGCACAGATTTCTGTAGCCTCGCTTTTTGAACAGGACCTAGATGCCCTGCATTTGGGATTTACAAGGGAAAGATAAATCAAGACTGTATTTCTCGTGATTACACCATATATTTTAAACTATATTAAACACTGAAAACTGCTGCAAACACTTCCCACCCTCTTCCTCACCAAAAAATTGATCAAACTAGAATGTTCTGAACCATGTTACTTTTTCATTCAGTATTTACTGAGAGAATGTAGCCTTTTGGAGGTGTAAGTATGGTGTAATGAACTCATCTCCCTTTATATTGTGTATTTATACACAATAAAAACTAATGTTTAACAAACAAATTTCTTTTTACAGTTTAAGGTGTCTTAATTGGTTTAACTGGAAAAATAAAGGCAAACTTGTAATGTATACTGACTGTCATGACAGATCTTTCGTTTCTGAAGCACAGGATGCATTCTCTGTCCGCAAAAGTAAACAATTAATATATATTTGCCTCTTTTTTTCCCCACAAGGTTTGGGTAAAGCATGTAAGAGACATCCAGGATTCTGGCCCTTCTCTACCTTTAGGGAGCGCTAAATCTGAACTGCAAAAAGGGAAACATTTCATCCTGTTGGCAAAATCAACTTAATTCTTATGCTATTCCAAAACTCAGATAAACTCAAACATTTTGATAAATTAAGGCCTTGAAAACTAATATAAACAAATTAGATATTGTATTTTTATTACCTATAACATTCTTGAAGTTCAAAAATTTACAAACAAAAACATTCAGTGAAGCTGAATTAAATGTCCAGATATTGACAGCATACAAGGAAATTAAGTTATAGTGCCATCTGCTGAAATATAAGAAAGATCTGTATGCAAGTTTATACAAAACAAAGAGAAAATAAGTTGGACGCTTGAAGAATAATTTATCAGTGTGGTATTAACCAGCACCTGGACAACGCAGAGGCTGGCTCATCTTTGTCAGGACATTTATGCCAAGTATTTAGCACTTGGCACTGCACAGATAAGTATGGTAATGCTCTTTTCAGGTTCCTAGGAGTGAAGACGTGAGCTTTCCAGCTACCTGAAGTCTCACACTGTGTAGGTTAAATGCCTTCAGTTAAGTTCCGCTGCAAAACTTGAAGAAATGAGAGGGACCTGTTAGCTTATAAGTTGTTATTACTACTGCTTTGTGGCAAACCCTAAAGATCTCAAACTTGACCATGGTTGCATCGTACCTGTGTACGTGAATTTACTCCCTTAGGAGCCTAAGGGACATACAGAAAAGAAAGGTGATACAATGATACAAAGAGAGGAACATCGAGTTTAAATTTGGAAGGTTCATTCCCAGGTCTACCACAGCCTTTCTCTGGAAATTTTACTCCTGAATGAAAATAAGAAAATAAAAGAATTGGGATATGAATCTGACATTGCCTCTTTGATAGAATGAGAACAGTACTTCTCATTGAGTCTTCGCTCAGAACACAGAATTGTTGATCTAAAAATGACGCTGAGAACTTAAATCAGAAATCTTAAGAGAAGCATACTGAAAAGCAAACTGTAAGATGTAACTTGTTACGCTGAAATAAAATAAAGCAGTCTCAAAACATTTTTGCCACACAGCAAATCAAATTTTAGCGATGGTTTCCCTTAGCATAAAAAAACGCAAACAACCAACCCAAACCCAGTAACGTTTTTTGAAAATATGAGAATTTTAAATTCAATTCACAACTTAGAGGATACGTATTAGTAATTTGTTCCTAGAAGCACATCTCCACAATGAGGCACAACTAGACATTCAATAAATAAGAATTCTTAAAATGAGTATCTAAACCATGCTCTTTGTTTCTGGAGGCCAGATCAAAATATGCAATAATGCAAACCATCACAGCTTTACCACAAATTCTACAAACTAGCCATACCATTACACATTAAAGCAGTCTAGCTGGCTGCTTTGCCAACCTGTTTTCCTGAGTGAACACATCTCTGCTCTCTTTACAATGGTACAGTCTTTTGCTTGGGCATTGTAATTTATATGTGTACATGATCACCTGGTAATTTGCTTCTAGCATGTTATATTGGTTATTTTTCTCAGTCCCTGAAATTGCATCTTTTGTGGAAAGGCTGAAGGTCCATAACCACTAATTTGTATCAGTGGCATGAACGGAGGATTCCTGAATTTCCTTAAGATGTGTTGTTAACTCTTTAATTTAACTTCGTCTGAACAGCTTCAAACAGCTGCAGTTATGTAGTAGAAGGAAAAAGTAATGACTGAGGGTGGAATTTAACTCTCCTCACCCTTTCAGCTATCTAAAGAATCATGCACCTGTACAGAGTGATTCATCTCAGTTATAAGCCCAAATGGGAGAAATGGGATGAATCACTCTCTGGAAACTCTTCTCTTTCCCCATTACATTTAGAAGGAGCATAAGAGAGTCCAGTTTAGCTTACCTGTATTTTACATTAGCTTAAGGAAGTCTCACTCCTTTCTAATTTTAACTTTCAGGTATAGAGAGATGTGGTTATAGAGAACCCATCTCTAGAATATCCCTCACAAAACACAAACACGCATCATGTATAAAGCGTTTTTTAAAAAGTGCACTTTTTGTCTCCTTTCAGTAAAAAGGCAATGAGCAAAGCCTTAAAAGCAAAGTACTTTAAATTTCTAATTTTCAAATAAAAGCTAAGACTAAACATCAGATGTAGGAAGCTTTTTCATTAGAAAGTGAAATATATTAGGAAAAATGATTGATCTATGCAAAAGAGTTTAAAATATGTTTGGAGAAATATGACAAACGGGGGAAACGCCATGAAATCGATAACTGATGAACCATTGTATCTATGCAATGGAACTACTACCTTCCAACCATAACTATCTCTAACAGATTTGTGATCTACGAAGAACAGGTTTCAAAATCGTTTTGCCTATAATTGCAAAAAAATCCCATAAAGTATTATTTCCTTATGACTAGACTCTATTCAGTAGTTTGATTTTGCTACCTATTAACATTAGAAGTTCACAGAGTCATAGAATAGTTTGGGTTGGAAGGGTCCTTTAAAGGTCATCTAGTCTAACCCCCCTGCAATGAGCAGGGACAAGATGTATAGCACTTTTTGTTTAACACTACCTGTTTTCATGTAGCCAGCTTCCCTGTCAATACAAGGGTCACAAAAAACCTCAATGTTACTTTTTCCTAAATGACTGCATCATTTAACAGAAACAACGGAAAAGGTTTTAAGGAGACCTTCCATTTTAATTCTCCCTCATAAATATTCATGATCCTGTAGTGACAGGTAAAAGACGAGAAGCTGGTAAGCAGATCATGGCCCAGTGCAGTCCCAGTTAGCTTTTGCACATCTAAACTGTACACTGAATGGCTAAAGTGCTATACTATCCTTGCGGAAAGCATATGTCTGTCAGTGTTTCACTGGATCCAGGCTAGTTAGGCGTGGTTAACTAGCACAGGCAGCATCCTGTATATGCCTGTACTGGAGCTAGAGGAAGCTGTTGTAGATACCAGCTAGTGGATCAATTTTTTTCACCCTGTCTTTGTAGAACTTCCCTGATTTCCCTACAACTGCCGTCCTGCCCATTTCCAGTCCTTCAAAAAAGGTATCATGACAGCACTTTTACTCTACTAAAAAAGAGGCCGACCCACTGGCATACTGCTCGGCTCCTAGCTTGCGCTAATTGACCCCCCTGTCTTGATTGAGTCTCAGACTGGTTGTTATCCACTAACTTTACTCCTCTCACTCCTCCAGCAATGCCAGGGAGAACAGATGCTGTGCGATCGGTTAAGCACTGCCAATTTTATTCTCTGCCCGGCAATGTGGAAGTACCAAGGTTGCAAGACCAGGGTTGCATTATAATGCTGTCATTTGCCAATTAAATTTCAGGATCTGACTGACAATTCCAGAGCCCTGAAACTTTAAAAACATACGGGGTTTTTTTAATTTATCTGGAGAGATAAAAGGAACATCTGAAATTACTTTTATTTAGAAATTTAACAAGAAATCATAAAAGAACAGATCACATACGGAAATGCAAAATGAAGATATCAATGCTAAGGCTTTGTGCAACTACATTCATTTAAAGAGAAATGTATTCAGGGTTGTCTTTTCAGATTGTCAGATTAAACAAGCCACACAGCATTTGCTGCTAACCCATAATTACAGATTATTACAGAATACAAAAGATGCCAGGCATAAAAAGCTACTACAATTCACTATACTGTAATAGAACATGCAGTGGAAGTTAATTTTGGCAAATGCTTTAAATATTAGCTTTACATAATATGTATAGGTGAGACTGTAATTAGGACAGAATGAAACCTTCGAAGCCTCTTTCATTCTGACCCAGCAGATGATTACTTTTTACTAATAAGACCACAGCCATTTGACAAAAAGCCAACTATAGTACCTTGCTTCATTCTTCAGTAAATTTAATAATTACAGCTCCTCCTGCCAATAGTTCTCAAATCAGACTTGTTCAATCCAATACTGAGCTTATTAGGGGACAGCTCTATGTTTAGAATTCTTTGGCCAAAAAAGTACTTGAGGATGATGAAGCATGCCTTAGACAAGGGCACAATGATTAGCCATTTTCTCTACATAAAAAACAGCACGTAGTCACTACAGACCACAAAATCACCTGCTGTTAGCACACAGCTGCTACAAAGAGCTTCTGCATTTATCTGGTTCTTAATACCTTTAAGGAAGCCTAAATGGAACAACTTAATATGGAGGCAGAATAGCACTACACAGAGTTTCTGGTATCAGTATTAATCTCATCTTTTTCAATTTTCTTCCCAATGTAGCCATTTGATATTTGCTAGATACACTGCATAATACATGCTACTCCTCTGTAGCTTAGTTTCTTGATTCTTTATTTTTGAGTTCTGAAGAAAATGCTAACTCCCAGGTCTCTTAAGGTTCTAAGCAGATGAGAGAAAATTTCCCTCTTTTTAGATAACTCTGTGGTTTTAAACAGTGTAAACAGATAGGCAACAAATTATGACAGGCTAAAAAAACCTCACAGCAAGCTTTTGATATCGCAAGCTCAGACAGGAAAAAAATTAAAAAAAAAATCCAAAATATTCTGAGAAAAAGGAGAAAAATTAAAAAAATTCATTTACTAAAAGTAAAGTGAAAAGCAACATTTACCCATGTTGCAGTACTTAACACGTTTTGCTGATACACAGAGCACAGAAGAATCCATGTCAAATCGATCTTCATGTTGTTCAGAAGATACTTATTTCAGTTAATCGAACAGTAATTGCTCAAAATTATGTTAGCTCATTCCATACTAATGGTTCTTACCCAGTGTCTAGGTATAATTTAGAACTTATGCTTTAGACAAACACTTCAATACTGGAAACCAAGATAAAATCTTTTTGAAAGAAAATGTATTTAGGCAATTTGACAAACCTTCAGTGACTGGCTGAAGTTTAGAAGACCGCTCCGAGTCTGGAGAGTGCAGTGGTTCCGGTTCCTTCAAGCTTTCTAAATGCATAAAAGGATCATAATCCACACATGCCAAATCAGAAAGGCTTAGAGGAAAATATTTAGTGTTGCTGAAACACTGAGACCCATAGACACATCCATGAAGAACCTAGAACAAAACCAGAATTTCATGACGTTAACTACTGAAATTCTACTTGATTGTTTTACAAGTAATGAAGTTTATTTTTATTTCCATTTTTTAATTGATTTTTTAGAATCACGTATGCAGGACAAAATGTTGGAAAATTTTAGATGCTTAATATTTACAGAAACAAACCCTGGTCTGCAAAGAAAATTGTTAAAACAGTCTCTACACTGAAGTGGAATTCAACAATAAAGAAACAAGAAACAAAACTTACAACAAATCACTAAGCTACCTTTATTTTTAAATCTCCTATCTTCATTAATTACATATGCTAGGTCTAAGCTGCTGGAGGTTTTAATCCCCTTCCCTTGCAAAAAAACCCCACCAAACCTCTCTTTGTTCTGTATCCCCACAGACAGCAATTATAACTTAGTGCTTTCTACTTTGCTTATTGCTAAATAAAATTACTTGGTATGAAAAAGCTACTTCCTTGTCGGTCTTAAACATATAGCTGCTAAACAAATGTCTGCTACCAGTGTGACATACAAAAAGTAACTTGGTTAAACATCACAAAATATAACACAAAATTAACAATTCCAAATATACCATAGATCAAGCAGTTATAGTAAAACGTACAAGAACTAAGACAGCACTCCACGTGTCACCAGTAGAACAGAAGTTGGCTTACAGGAAAGTTCTGTCTTCTTTTCCATGAAAACTGACACTACCCCCATACACAGAAATTCACATTTAGCAAGTAAAGAGACATGTACCTTATATATACAATTAAGAACAGATCTTTCAGTCTTATCATTTTCTGTTCCTGTAGTGTGAAGAGGCTGCAGCAAGGTCTTTAATGGCAAGGCCATTATCCAATCCAATAAGCACAGAAGTAAAGAAACCACCAACTGGAACAAACATCTTCAATTACAAATCAATTAAACCAGCACCTGCTAATTCACATTTATCACTGTATTTTACGTCTCTGTTTTACCTTCTTTTCTCAGTTCAGTAGAGTCAACCTTCCGCAGTAACAGCAAGTCATACTTGTTTAAAAGCCACTGTATCTTCAAATCCTACAGTATCAGTAAAAACTTTGGCTACTGAGATATTTAACAAAGACTATCCATACAACAGTTTATCATCACAGTAAGTCTGTGGGCAGATACTGTGCTTAAGAGGATACTCATGATTTTTCAGAATTGATTTGTAGGGTGCTGTTTTTAAAACGACAGATTACACAGGTACAAATGAAGGCTGATGCACCATTCTGCACATAAACCTCACTGTAAAATGAATCAAGGATTACAAAAAACTGAACTATTTCAGCTGCATTTAGTGCTTTCTAAATAACACAGAATTTCCTTCACGACATGTCAATAATGCTACACAGCATCAGGTACCATCTGAAAGAAATCCAACTGCTTTCTGTATTGTAGGCTACTCGGTCAGCAAAAGAACCAACTCCCTCTAGGGGATGTTTTTAAAGACTGTAGAACGGAATTAGATTAAGACACATACACCCCAAATTATTAATAACTTACTGGCTTCAAATAATTATTTTTAATTTTTAAAACTTAGCTGTGGAAGAGGAAACAACTCAGATAAATAGCTGCAAGATTCTCTAAAATATTTCCCAAGTTAAATAAAAGTCTTACAAAGAAAATTCACTTAACTAATCTACTAATAAATGACACATAAACATCATACTCATTTCACATAATACATTAGAAGTCTGTCTCTCAGAGGCACCATATAATAAACCTAATGATAAAGGGCTCTGAGTATTTTTATATTAAACCAATTTCTAAGAATCCCATTAGGACTAAGATTGTCAAACTAGGTAAGCCAATTTTCTAGACAATATTTGACATACAATGATCAGCACTAGATCATGGGGAAATCTTTTCAATTATGTAAGCATCCTCAAGTGGCAAGGTGGCTAGCTTGGCATACCACTGTAGTCTACAACAGCCCCTGACTTCTCGCAAGCAGACAGGAGAGGCGAAACGGAGCTCTGGAGGCCAAAACGAGCAACAGATGAACGTCAGCCCCTGTGCGAATGGGTGGCCCAGAACGACAGAGCTGCCAGTGACAAACTGCACTGAAGGGCCCAAGTTTAAATGACCACTGTGTCCCACAGCCCAAGAGCAAAGCCAAATAATTCAGATGAGACACAGCCTTCAGAAAGTACTACAATGAGTATCAGGTAAAGACAGAGCCTGTCTTAGCTAGGGGATTCAGGCCCACTGAAAATATGAAAAGACAGCAATCGTTTTGAAGGATGACAACAATCAAATTCGTCTGAAGATTACAGGCTATCCTGCTCAAGAATGTACTTACAATAGAAAGTGCAAAAAATCTTAATCAGTGAGTACTTTGAAAGGTATTCTTTACAAGTTGAGAACATATTTTCACTATAAGACAAGTTTGAAAAGTCTACATTACTTTCTTTGGTCGTAAGTTCACTGAGGATAAGGAAAAAGATGACTTTCTAGTTATTGAAAACAATCAATCAATCTCAATATTTTCCTACAAAAACTTCAAAAAATCACTTGCATAAGGAATATTGCTGGAAAAAAAAGCTGAATCCCTAGTTTAAGGCACAGCTTAAATTTTTCAACAATGCTACGTCACACACATTTGCAATTAAATTGACACGGTAAGAAGAAATGAAAAATGTTTACCCTCTTGTCCTGTTCATATGAGGAAGCTTCTGTACTGGGTAGCAGATGTGTAATAGTTGCTATCAGAATCTGGGGAAAATAGAACATAGTTTCTTTAAAAATACAATTTAAATATTTAAGTTTAAAATCAATTTTTAAGCATTTTTAATTTAATGTTGCACAATATTAGATTCATGGTTAAATTCTATTAAAGTTATTTTGAGACAAATTACAGTATTCCTTGCCACTCTTTGTTGTAAATACAGCCTTTTTAATTGAATTTTGCAGAAGACCTAGAAGGAATACATTCTGCTCGACTGATATAGGTGCATTAGGGACAATGAAATTACACAGCCACTCCAAATATTCAGGCAGGAAGAGAACTTGATTCAACACAGTTGTCGGGTGCAGAAAGGAACCTGTAGGTTTGTGTATGGTGCTATTTGAGCTCCATGATTTCCTAGAACTACTAGAATTTGTAAACACCCTGCCTCTACTTAATCAACAATATGACTGCAAAAGATCAGAGAAATGCCTGCTATACCTCTTAAGAAGCTTCCACACACTTCTCCTTCCGGTTACCTGGGAGACCTCTACCTTTTCTCTGTGGTTCAGAGTCAGAGAGGCCACAGTCTACTTCCTTGTTATTCAAAGTGTATTCAAAATAATTATTTTTGCTTTATACCGAAATACTTCAACACAAGCGTTTTGCATACAGCTATGCAAAATACAATTGCAGATCTGTATTTTAAGTATCACTCAGTCACTTTCTCACTAAACTTAAATAAACATATGTGAAGATATTTAATATTTTTCAAAAATTGGACTTTATTGGCAATATTCGTGTGTAAATAGTGAAATAGTTGTATCTGAGAAAAAATAAGCATGATATAGCCATTTTACATGTTAATATTGGAGTCAGCAAGTAAGTGTGATGTGAAACCCTCCTGTTAATGTTCAGTAAGATTATGCTTATACTAATTCAACGCTTTGTGAAACATGTTTGTCAATGGTCTGGTATTTTAATTTCAGGGAAATACACTTTACTGTTTCATTTAAAAGGATTCAAAATTTCAACTTCTTAAAAATTACTTACTTGAATAATTCTTAAAGGTGAATCAGCTTGATACACTTGAAGTCTATGTACATAATGTATCAGCATGTTCAGCATACTGCAGGCAACTTGGGCTACTGTTTTATTTGGAAACTAGAAAAGAGAACACAGCACAGTAATGATGACTACATGATTTCACATAAGAGTACATTAGGTGGTAAGACGGTCAGGAATTTCAGTGACGGTTTTATACATATAGTTCCTTATGCACCTGTCTATCAGAGAAACAGAATTAAATTTTACAAAATTTAAAAGGAATTATTTCATAGTCATAACCAAACATTAGCAGTTAACATCAAAGGTTTGTGACAGAAAGTTATGGAGTTGCACGCAATGCTGGAAAGGGGAGAGGACTCTCCTAACTAACTTCGGATTGGTTAGTACAGACGTCCTTGTTGAGAACCAAGGCAGGTGAACGGCCCCGTATCCAAAATGCAAGACACAATATTATAGTGAGACTAACGGTTCTGTTTGTTAGTGACTGCTGTGTACAGCACTTATCTAAATGGAAACGAATGCACCTTGGCTTCTGTGCTTAATTGCTCTTCTGTCATCTTTTAAAGGCAGAAGAACATTGCTGCACTGGAGCCTGCCTTCAGCAGTTACTAAAATGTTTAAGTTACTGTGTTGGTCAAGGCAAAAGTGAATGGATTTGTACAACTTAGTCCCCAGCTTTGGGAGAGCATGGACACACTGCCTTCACTCCTAAGCGGGAAAACAAAGAAACCAAGAGGCAGGGATATGTTTCCCTAAATTGTTAACACACAGGACATGTGACTGAGGCTTCTTCCTTCATGGCACTTGCCTTAAAACACTAAGCTGTGCACCAAACAACAAGCGCAACATAAATTTTACAATTGAATTTTATTCACCTAGGACATGAAAATCCTAAAAATCTGACCAAAATGGTTATCAGCACAGCAAAACTACAGACTTCAGAAGACAGCACAAACTATACAGATGAAAACATTACATGCAATAGCCCCAAGGGAAGGATTTAAAATACACCCTTATTCAAGAGAATTCTCTATTGTTACTGAAAGCAAATATTCCAAAATATATTAATGATGAATCTCAAATCACTCAGAAAACAATTCATGCTTTAATTATGAAAAATCCTACTCTGTTTCTCCAGTGAAGATGAGTCATATCAGAATTCCTGCATTATTAAAACCATAAAAAAGTAGTTTACATGTTTTAATCTCACTTTACTTAGCAGTGAAGGCTAACTGTCTACTTTTGAACTCAGAAAAGGGTAATTATGTTGCAGAAATACTTAGATTTAAGTTCTTGGCTTCTTAACTGCTTTCTTAATCAGTCCAGTTCTATTAACCTTTCACAGAAGGATATATCTCACAAACCTTAAAAAAAAAAAAAAAGCTTTAAGAAAGTGGAAATGCCCAGGCAACAAAGCGTGAGCAAAAAATTAAGGATTTTGGAAAAAAATTTTTGAATGGCAAAAATGTAAAGGTGGAAAATATACTGGAAGAAAACTCTGTCCTGGGCCAGCTTCCTATCAAAGCAGAGCTATCATTTTTCACATTGAAGGTCTTAAAGAAAAGGTACAAGCACAAGCAAAAGTATGGAGTACGAAGCTTTAATTAACATTTTTTATTTGTGGTATCTATGTAAGCATAAAGAACGACTATGAATGGATCTTGCAAGTCTTCTGTCAGAGACAGAAGCCAGAGTACACAGAGTAGGTAATTCTTGTTCTGACTTCTTCTGTTCCTCAGTGGACGCAGTTTCACTGTGTCCCTGTACAAGCAGGGTACAGTTTCTAATGTTTAAGCTCGAGTGACAACCAAAAAAAAATTAAATAAAACTGAAAGCATAAAAATTTGATTACAGAACTTGAGATCAAATCCAGATTGCTGGAAACATCCTTACAAGCTTGCAGGAAAATCCCAAAGTCACTGGAGAAGGACAAATCAGAGTAGCCTAATACAGCGTATCAGACCACTGAATTTAAGAAAAAATTACCTGAGAGAAAGGCCTGGAGACTTTTCAGTCTTTGACTAATCAGCCATTCGCTACTTAAAAAAACGGAGCATTTTCTTCTTTTTTTTTTAATTTTTTTTTTTAAAAAGAGGACCATCAGGGTCTAAAATGAAGATGAGTGAATGATTTCTAGTGCTGGTTTATGCAAATTAGTTAACTTCTTTCTGTTCTTAATTTAAGAAAGGGAACAAAAATCTGTGGTGACATCAATTCCACAGAAAGGCTGAAGGGTATAAAGTAATGAATATGCATAAAATTCAGATCTTGAGCACTCAAATTTTCTTATTCATGGGAAGAGCATCAGGTAGGAAGTTTTGATCAAGAATACGGGGATTGGCCCAAACAGCTCCAACACTTCATCTGCTTCAGAAATCTGTCCCCAGCATGGTCAATACATCACATTTCAAAGGAATGCACAGACACTTTAGAACAGACAGGTATAGAGCTATGCGCCCTGGATGGACATTTTCCTGAACTCAAGCAGCAACACTGAGTTTATGCTGGACAGCAAAACAATTCACCCCTTTCAAGTAAGCTGCTTTGTTTTGACTTTTTTTCCAATAGCCTTCAGATGTGGCACAAAGGCAGCTGTGCGATGCTACAAACATTTCACCCACCGTTCCCTACCTCTGGAAAACGCCTCTGGAAAATGCTGTATGTTATAAAACATAAGAATTCACTACTTGGATATTTTATATTTAGTAGTGTAACTGTGGACATAATTTTTTAAAGTTACTTGATGGGGGAAAAAAAAAAAAAACAAAAAAAGCTTTGAATGAACTGGCACACTGCCTGGTACCCAACTGTCAAGGTTTTTCTCGGAAGGATGGTCTTACCATACTTTTCATCCTTGCAAGGGTCCATGCTTTCTGGATGTTGTATCAGCAGTTTAACCTTGTCTATATTTGCAAATAACCTATGTTTAGCACCCATTCAACTAAGCCTGTACAACACAATTCTGTGACATATCTGCAGCATTTCTGAGAGGAGCATAGTATAATCGTGAGACGCAGGGGGCTGGATGGCTGGTTAGGATCCCTTGGGCTCACATTTCAGCAGAAGTTAACACAGATACAGCAGCATCACCACACTGCTGGGAGAAGTGCTAGCTACATTCAGAGTGAGCTGTTGGACTGCAGTTCTGAATATGCTTCTGTATTTCAGAAATAGATGTGTAATTGTTGCTAACATTTCTATTCAATGTTACTTGGTCAATTGTACTTATCAGTAAGATGAATTAGGACTATAGCTCTCTATCGACAAATTTCTCCTGAAAATAAGAAAATAATCCATTCTGGGAGTTCAAATCTCTGACTACTTGGAAGCCAAGGGATTGCTTAGGTAACAAATTAGAGCTAATTTTTCCCATGATATATTTAGGAACTTTTCATTTCGTGATTAAACTCCATTGCGAATGCATACCACTGCTCAGAACGGGAAAAGCCAACATGCTGTGGATGCTTTTGCCAACACAAAGTAAAGCAGGGAGAAATATAAAGATCTTTGTCTTCTCATTCAAGAAGTAATTTATGTTTAATATAAATGAGATACAAATAATTGGTTTAATAAATACGTCAAAGAAAAATAAGAGACATCACAGTGAATGTCAGGATTAAAAATAGTTCAAACTTTGATAAATTGCAGAAGATAAAACCAGCATCGTTTGCCTAATACCAAACTTGCACAGGAACTTGATAAAGTGCACTAGTTAAGGGATATTAAAAAGCAAGGGGAAAACCCTGGAAGAGAGTATTAGTGAAGCTGTAAAGGATGAATGTGATTTTGCAAAACAGGAAATTGCAATTTAGAGTCTAATACTGAAAGCCCTGCAGCTACCCATTTTAGATGTAGACTCAAATCCTGCTTCAGAGGATGTGATCAGCTGATTTTGCTAAGATACTTTTCAGATTCCCATTGCTGAAAAGGAAAGAATAGTCCACATCTGACATGACCCATGTATAACAGGTGTACACCCTGATTTTTATCAACAGATATATACAGAAAGACTAGACTATTCATTGAATTTTGATGTAAAAAGTAAGAGCATGTAGGAAGGCTCTGTAAAGAAATCAGGAAATATTTAAAAAGTTGAAGATATTGTTCATGAACATGCAATTTTGCAACATGTTGGACAATAAAATGTTTTTAACAATATTCTAATTATTCCATAAAATACAAACAGATATGAAAAAGATTTGCAAAAAGCAGGAAAACAAAAACCCTCATCGAGGAAAAAAAAAAAGCCAAAAAAGTGCAGCTTTTTAACAGAGATGATGAAAAGAATATACAGTTTATATACTACCACCAACACAAAATCCCATGACCAGAGTTGAAATCCAGTAAGACTAGTTTCAGAATAGTGAAAACTGTCAAAAGGAAAGGCAGACAAATGTCAGAAAATCTCTTCTACTCAGAAGCATTTTCATAGACGTTGCACCACAATGAACTAAGCTGTATCTGAGCAAGCTGCATTTCCCGGTGAGAATCGCTGTGCATACTAGCTATGTTCAACAGATGCAATCAAAACAGCAAATACCAAAACAGTAAACCATCCTAGACTTCAAGAACTTAATGGGAAGGTGTTTATGCAGAATTGCATGGTGACTACCAGAGACTGTAGAGTTTTATCTCACAAATTAGTTTCAGAACCATTGTACTGGGTGTAGATGGGAAGGTTTTAGTAGTGGGGGGCTGCAGGGGTGGCCCCCATGGGAAGGGCCCAGGGACCCACTGCTGTTCTTCCTCCATTCTCCCCTCTCGTCCTGGGGGTGGGCAAGCAAGTGAGCAGCTGGGTGAGAGTTTGGCTGCTAGCTGGGGCCAACACACCACACCCATTAAAAAGGAAAAGTTAAATTCTTCTGAAAAACTATAAATTACCCAGTGTTTCGGCATGTTTTATAAAAAAAGGGGAAATACATTTTAATGAGAGCCATAAAAACAGGTGCTCTTTACTTTTGACCAAAATTAGAGTTCTCATTATTCCCATTCAACACGTTTATTCACATAAACTTTGACGACAACTCTTGACCTGTCTTTGGATTCAGCTTTTTCTAACAGGTACTGGCCCAAATGACATGTTCTGGAATGAACATAGAAAAGGCACTTTGCCACAGGAAACCAAACATCCTCCAGTGCTTCCATGCATGCAGCTTAAGAACTCTACGCCTATCTCTAAATATCTGGCCAGGGTTGAGAAGCAACACTGCGTAAAGCACTGGCTCTTGAACTCAGAAGTGAACAGGCACAGAATGTAGTGAGGATATGGGGATAATGGGACTTGGTTGTTGGGGCAAGAAGAGTTCAGATGATCAAGAAGCACAAGAAGCTTTGGGAAACTTCTCCTTGGCCTTTGCATTTGTCACCTTCCCGCCTTCTTCCCTGTCCCACTCTTACACTGGATGCTCCACTCAGTCTGGCAGCCAAAGAATACAAGGCAGCAACTTGGCTTGGGACAGACCTCTTGCATGTCATGGCAGATGGCTCACAAAACTGAGATCCCTTCCAGTTTCCTCTCTACCCCGGCCTTTCCCTTTTAGCAATGTGTCAGAAGAATGTACCATGGAGGCTTTACAAGCACTATTAATCAGAGCTGGGGAACCCAGGATGCCAATTAGTGAGGAATGTGACTTCCCTCAGCATCCATGGGTAGCCTAGACAGGAGACACAAATGCTGGAGAAGGAAAGACTCTGACACTTCTGTACTCCAGAGTCTTTGTACGGATCTGTACTGGGTGTACATGGCAAGGTTTTGGTAATGGAGAGGCTACAGGGGGTCTCTGTGAGAAGAGGCTAGGGGCTGCCCCATGCCAGACACATCAAGTTCCAGCCAGCTCTGCAACGGACCCACCAAAGAACACAGCTGAGCCCATCTGCCAAGTGTGCAGCACCTTTGTGAAAACATATTTAAGAAATGGCAAAAATGCCACACAGGCAGAGTAGCGGGAAAAAAATGAGAAACAGAAGGTGAAGACCAAGGTCAGAGAAGGAGGTGCTCCAGGTGCTGAGGCAGAGATTTCACTGCAGCCTATGGAAAAGACCATGTCGGAGCAGATATCCACACTGCAGCCGTGAAGTACCTTGCACAGCAGCACTGGATTTTTCCTGAAGGAACTGCAGTCCACAGACAGCCCACACTGGAGCTGGCTTATCCTGAAGGACTCTCCTGAAGGAGAATGGATTGAGAGCAGCCATGCCAAGAAGGACTTGGGGGTGTTGGTTGATGAGAAGCTCAACATGAGCCGGCAATGTGCATTTGCAGCCCAGAAGGCCAACCGCATCCTGGGCTGCATCAAAAGAAGCGTGGCCAGCAGGTCGAGGGAGGTGATTCTGCCCCTCTTCCACTCTTGTGAGACCCCACCCGGAGTATTGTGTCCATCTCTGGAGCCCCCAACATAAGAAGGATGTGGACCTGTCAAAGCATGTCCAGAAGAGGGCCACAAAGATGATCAGAGGACTGGAGCACCTCTCCTATGAAGACAGGCTGAGAGAGTTGGGGTTGTTCAGCCTGGAGAAGAGAAGGCCCTGGGGAGACCTTATAGCGTCCTTCCAGTATCTGAAGGGGGCCTACAAGAAGGCTGGAGAAGGATTTTTTGCAAGGGCATGTAGTGATAGGACGAGGAGTAATGGCCTTAAACTGGAAGAAGGTAGGTTTAGAGTATATATTAGGAAAAAAAATTTCACAATGAGGGTGGTGAGGCACTGGAACAAATTGCCCAGGAAAGTTGTGGAGGCCCCGTCCCTGGAGGTGTTCAAGGCCAGGCTGGATGTCGCTTTGAGCAACCTGGTCTAGTGGAAGGTGTCCCTGCCCATGGCCGGGGGGCTTGGAACCAGATGATCTTTAAGGTCCTTTCTAACCTAAACCATTCTATGTTTCTGTGATTCTGTGACTGCAGCCAGCAGAAGGACCCTCACTGGATCGGGGAGGAAGGAGTGGCAGAAAGGAACTGTTATGGACTGACCGTAACTCCCCATTCCCTCTGCACTACTTGGGAGGGGACAGGAGGAGGCAGAGGAGTTGGGAATGAAGGAGTGAAGTCTGAGCCTGGGAAAGTGGCAGTGCAGGGAAAGGTGGTGTTTTGAATTTTGTCTTTGTTTCTCACTGACCAAATTATTTTAACTGGCAGTAAATTAAATTAATTTCCTCAAGTCAAAACTGTTTTGCCCGTGACGGTAGCTGGTAAGCAATCTCCCTGTCCTCATCTTGATCCACAACATTTTTCACCATTTTCTCCCCCTGTCCTGTTGAGGAGGGGGAGTGAGCAAGTGGCTGGGTGGGAGTTTGGCTCTTACCCAAAGTTAATCCACCACAGGCTCCTAGATCTACTAACAAACTGATGCAGAAAACCCTGTTGGAAGCTTGGGTCCAGGATGTGGGAAGGGGTATAGCTGGGCAAAGTCAGACAAAGCCAGTAGAGGTTTTGCTGAAACCTGAATTGCAAGGATTATTTATGAAAGCTGGGATGATGGATAAACTACTGTGCTCCAAAGGCTAGAATTTAGAGTGGAATGGCTAATAATATATATTAAGATAGGGATCCACTATCTTATTTCCCAGTATACCATTTCCTCCAAACTGAAATAACGGTAAGATCTCTTTTGACAGAGTTCAGAGTTTCACCAGTTAAACTGAATTCAGTCTTCTGTAAGGACTGAAAATGAGACTGTGAAGTAAGGATGCTAAAATGTGATCATGACTTTGAAAAGGCAAAGTATCTTTACATGTAAAGGCAATATACATTGTAAAAGTGTTAAGTTTCTCACCTTTAGGGAAACACAAATCACATTCAATGCTTCCTTGATCTGAGGATGATGTGATTCATGAACTAGCTCCTCACAGATCCAAATACCAAGGCTGCAAAGAGCAACACATCTGCAAAACAACATTGGAGGACAAGTTGTTGAGAAACATGCTACAAGAACATGCAATTTTTATGATTCATGATATGCCTTGCTAAAATCTAATAAATGTTTTTAATATTTCAGGAAGAACTTCACAAAAACCTTTATAATGCTGTAACTTATTTAAAAATGAGAAAGAAATCCCAAGTACCCTGGTGAAGGCACAGGAAAGGACAGAACAACTGAAAAATCCGAAAAACATCAAGAACACCTGCATCTCTATGTGCTTTTTGGTTTAAAAATACTACCTGAAAGCACGTATGAGAATTTTATATAAATTTTCTTAAGACAAAGTAAAAATTGTGGTGCGAGGTTCCTCCTCCGCAACATGAGAGTTTGCCCATATTTGTTTAGAGCTTCTGGGACACAGAGCCAAGAGAGGGGAATGTTATTCATTCATAGATACTTACATTTTTTTAGATTGTCAATAAACAAAGACGAATAGGGGAGGGGCAAATAAATGCAAGAGACGGTATACATATTGTGATTAAATACTTCAACTTCTGTTGTTTCTTCATTTAAAATCAGGAAATACAAAAGAAGTGTAGAGGTAAAGAGTATTTAGGATAGATTTGTTCAACTCAGCAGAGATGGATGAAATTTGTTCAGAAATGTTAAGGAGCTAGCTTAAGTAATCTCTGAATCATTAGTAATTATCTTCAAGAACACAGGCTGCAAATATTTTGGAAACAACTTCAGAATTCAAAGTCCTCTGGATAAAATTGGAGAGCAGTCCAAAATCGACAAGCTGAAAGTTGGTCATGGGAACTGCAAAGCATTACATCTGGGAAGCAAAAATCATATGCTAGAATAGAAACAGAAGCAGAAGTGGCTATAAAGCCCATGCTGTATAAAAAGGATTTTAAGGCTATGCAGAATCATGACACTGCTAACAGTTAGCAAAAATACATCTTGGAATTAATTCTAAGTGATAGTGTAAATAAGATGTCAAACCACCCTGTTTTGTACCCTGTCACTGAACTCTCAATTGCAAGACTGCCTCCATTACATTTTGATTAACACAATTTAAGATTAAAGACAGGCTTGAGGGAGTCTAGGAAAAAAAGTGTCAAAAATAATAAACAGCTTTGGGGAATATTACATATGGAGGAAAAGTTGAAGGGCGTACTGAGTCTAAACCACAATTAAGGAAGGAAATTATAAGAAACCTTCTGATGTGCAGTAAGTCACTAAAGAATTTAATTTCTGGTAGACAAGATTTGTCCTGTATACTGGTCATTAAAACAACCTGACTGAAAAAATTAGATGAGTATTGGAACTGTCTAAGATTTTTGTAATTTTCTTCTTTGAGAAAATTTTCAGGACCATTTAGGAAAGCTACTGCCAGAGATGTTTGAAACACAGTCCAGTCTTGAAGGAGGGAGAGCTTACAGAAGTACTCCTGGTCCCTTCCCAATCTACACTTCTGCTATTTCCACAGCTACTTCAATCCTTTTTGAACAAATGAAAAGAAGAACATAGAATAAACAATAAATGTAGACAGTTTGTGTAAGCTGACTCAGAAAATAAACCTTTAGTACATAGAACAGTAGACAGCTCTAAGTCCGTATTACTATTTAAGGTTTTCTTCATGCTACTGAGATACATTCCACATCTGATGACATACTGATGTGCAAAATATCCAGGAGTCTGTGAGGTTTCTACCAAGAACACCAGTTTCACCATCATTATTCAGAGTAGTCTCTGAAAAACTATGTAGTTATGTGGTTAAAATGTTATTAAAGAATTGCAGCCTTAACAGCACAAGCAGAAGAAGAGATGAACAACAAGTTCATCAGCCTATCACTTCCTTTTCAGACTGTCAGCAACAGGAGAGGAATTTGATTAATACAGTTATTAATCGTTATAGATGGAGATCTAAGAGTAGAACATATTTCAGATAACTGACTTCCCTGAAGCTCTGTTGGGTCAAGCATGTAATGAAATGCAAAACATCGTCCCTCTGTGGAAGAGATAAGGAATAGAAATTTATAGCTTGGGTAACAATAACTGCACTCAGACTTGCTGGAGATATACAAAGCTATGTATCTAAGTTCCAAGAAACCTAAGTTCTCTCCTAGGAAACCGCAAAGACAATTAACCCTCTACCAGTAGCCAAGCTGACATGGCTAAATCATAATGCAGACCCCAAATATGACCTCTGATAGTAATCCAGGTGAACTCTGTACTGCTGTGAAGCAGATGGTGTCAGAGAGGCTATTCTCAAAAGAGACAATGGATAAACTGCCACTGAGGAGTGAGGCAATGAAGCTTCAGGAGCTGTGGAACATCACTACCCCCACAATAAAGACATACCCACCTCTCTCCCAGAAGGAGGAGAGAGGCACAGGCAACCTAAAGATACATTGGGAATTTATTTCTTTTTAATCTTCATTTAATGTTATTACACTGTTGTATGTGCACAGTGGTCCAACTTTGCATTTTGGGGCTAGCATAACACAGCTCTGAAAGGCTGGGGATGCACATGTGCCTCTGCTCCTACATACACACGCTCTCAGCCACACAGGACATGGGGACATGCAGGATGTTCCCTTCCTCTTCCCAGCTACGCATCCAGAACTGAAGATATTAATGCTGTGTGCTTCAGTGCCACAGGATCACTAATAATATTCTGAACCAAATGGATTTAAATCACATTTTTCAAAATCAAAGTGGCAATTGTTATGCTTTTTCGAACTCAATTTTGTAAAAGAACATGAAAAATGAAATGAAAATTATCTCAGAACATTCATTCCTTCCCCTGTGTTAAGAGAGATGACCAGCTCAAGATCAGGTAAGTGGGCTGATGAAAACTGCTTTTTGTTTTCCAGCAAAACATTGTAAGGTTCAATGAACCGATCTTTCCAGTAACATTTTTCAGGCATTTGGTTCTAGTATCTTGCATTTGTTAAGTAACAATTTATTAGCTGAGCATATATTGACACTCCACCCAAAGAGACAAAGCACATAAGTGTGCTCTTCCTTGGTAGGCATTACTGATTCCTTTCCAATCCCATACACAGGACTCTATAACTGAAAGCCTCTGGGGACGGGTAAGGAGGAAAAAATCCTAAACAAATTAAGAAACAGAAAAGAAAACTGGTAACTATCTTCTTTGAAGTTCTCTATTTGATGAAGATGCTTAGGTTTAAGCATCAAAGCAATCATTCCCAATTTAATGCTTAGCTCAATACCTTCTGTTTCTTTTCCATACCATAAAGAGAGGCCTCTGATTACTTGTTTTTCAAATTAAATCATGTGGTCTAATAAAAAATTACCATACCTCTCTCATACATAACCTTGTCCTTAATTAAACACAAAAAATGCCTCTCTTGTACAGAAAATCCCTGAGCTGAACATCAGGGCAGGCTGGGATTGCATAGAGCTTATATTCTTACACATATTAATACTCTTTTCTATCAGCCACTATCAGAATAAGGATACTCGGCTAGACCAGCATTTGGTCTGACAAAAAAAAATCTCTTCTGTTATTATCTCTATTTACAAACAATTTCAAATTCACATGGTAGACCACAGATTTTATAGTGATAAAGAAAACCACGAACAAATACATACAAACTTTTACTTTAAGCTCTTCAATATATCCAACTCAAAACAGTATAATAAAGAAATGAATTTATTAATTTAGAAGCTCTTTTTGTATGACCTACCGTGCAGGACCAGATGGCTCCTCTCTTGCTGAACTTAGCACAGTTTTAATTATGAGTTCCTAAAACAAAGAGGAAAATAGTCACTGATTTACCAATGACTCCATGACATGAAGCATCAGAAAATTAGGATTTTATTATAGCACACACAGGCATGTTGCTCAGTTGAGTCTCTAGGTTTGTTGACAGATGGATTATTTGCTTACCACTACTCCAAGTTTCTAGTCTGCCCCAGATGCTCATTATTGTGCTACCCCAAGAATATCCCATAGGTTACTGTCTTAATTTCTGCTGATTAACCATTTATCTAATTCTTGCCAATACATTTCCATAAAATATCAAAGGTAAAAAAAAACACAAATAAAAAAAAACCCTCCCTAAAGCTAGCTTCTGTGAATAGCCCTGAACTGCATTACAGAAAGTATCTACTACTTTGAGGTTTAAACAAAATTCTATTAATTTAGAAAGTCTTTGGAAGTAGTTGCAGAATAAGCGACTACAGTGCCTTAAGAATGATGTCAAGAAGAATTCTGACTCAACTGCCGTGAAATGTCCGTAAAGCTGTAGGTTGCTCTCAATAAAGCTCAAGTAAACAGCCAGTATGCAATAAAAGTGAGAAAGAAGGAATTAAAAATAAGTCCCCTAAAGGGAGCAAGGTGTAAAGCAGCTCCCAAGCCATCATCTCTCTCTAAATTGAAAGAGTTTGGAAACTTATGGGGAGCCTTTCTTAGACATAGTAATCATTCCTGACACACATACAGCAACCAAACATATGAACTGAGCTCTGCCCAGTTTCAGTATACCGGCATACTACCCAACTCTGTTATGATGGAGAGGGTAAGGTCTCCATTAATCCTTGCTTTTTGCCTAAAAGAACATGCTGATGTACAGAGGTTTTCTAAAGCCCCCAAGGAATATGGGCAGATTTCACCAGTTGCGAATTCTTAATAAATTAAATAATGTATCTTGAACTTCTCAATCTTCTCCTTCTCAGCTGATTAAGTCTGTGAGACTGTAAATAGCCACGAGAGTAGGCTTGAAAAGGTGAGATAACACATAATTTTCTTTTACAAACGTATGAAAACACTCTATTAAGTTAATAGCGATTATAAAATGTTTAGTAGGGTAAGGTTTGAAAAGATTTTATGGGATCTTGAGCCTTATAATCCATTTGAAATTATTTCTGAAAAATTTTAGACTTAAAATTTTAGTTAATATTTCCTGGAACAACGTCATATTAAACATATTTTTGGTAGCTGAATACCATCCAAATATTCTTAAAATTGCTACCTTAACATCTGTAAACTGAGACACAGCAATGTCAGGAATGTTTGGGTGAAGAGCTGGTAGTTCGTGATATAAATTGGGAAAACACACTAGAGATCCTAAAAGAACTTGTGCTTCAACTCTTGGTGCCTAAAAGAAAAAAAGGTGGGGAGAAATAATTACTCTCACCGCAATCAGAAAGCTGACATTTCTAGCTGCCTTAAAAGAGACCAATGGCTGAAAATCTACAGAGCTATTTCCTTTCTCCTTCGGCAAACTCTGTAGAGCTGAGCAAACCGAGATCACAACCCCATGGATTGCTATTCGTGCACACCCCATGTTCCCATTTTCCAAGACGGCCAAAAGGAAGCAGAGGAAGTGTTGGGACTACAGACAAATGACTGTGCTGCCACCTAGGCTCAGTTCTGCTAATTGATCAGGATGTGGAAAACTACTGGACATGATGTGAGGCATTGCTGGACATGACAGGTAACAGTATAAGGAGCTGACAGAGGTCAGTACCTTGAGGGAGGCTGGATTTCACAGCTGGTTAAAGGGGGAATGGTGTGAGAAACAGTCAAAATTCATAGACAATTGGAGGGGAGTACTAGGGACCTTTGAGAGAGTATAGTTATGCAAGGCCAACAGCACCTAAGTAATCATATCAGTATTACTACGTAAGGCTGAAGTTGCCTGGGTAACAATGTCAGAAATACATTCGAATTGAGCAAACACCAGCAGATTTGAGTTCTCAAGCCTGACCATCAAAATCATTGCACAGCAGAGATATGGAGGAATAAAAATACTTTAAAAATCATGGTACAGTCAAAATGGACATTTATCTTAAAACATTTCAAACCGCAGATAAATGGCAGTCACAATTTCAAGAACTCCTAAGAAAAAGAAAACTCTGCTTCAACGGTTAATTTTTGCATTCTTCTCATATTTTCTGGAGAGGACCCACATGTGCAGTGTTCTAGAATAAACCACTGACAGTATCTGTACTTGCTAACAATTACATTGACTTCTGGGGACAAAGTTAACACCCTAGTCACGGAAAAATACTGCTCAGTTTTCTCTCAAACCCTTTCCATTCACACATAAATGAGAATGAACTGATGAATACTTACATTGAGGAATGAAGAAGCAGCCACCCTTCCTGCTGCTACAATGAAATCCATAATAAGCATGGTGGCACCAGGCAAACCAAGTGAAAAGAACTGAGGAGAGCAGTGCTTGATGATTGTATTGACAATATCCTTGCAGAAGGAAAAGGGAAAAAGGGAAAAGAGTAGCAACATGATGAACAATGAATGAAAAAAGGGCAGGTGTTTACCAAAGGCAGACAGTAAAAAAGCAAGGAAGCGAATTCATTGTGGCAATTAAGACACTCGCTACTGAGCAGAAAGTAGCATAAAAAGAAAAATTCCTTAAGTATACCCATATTAATATAAGTAAATTATAGCATACTTTATAGATCAATTTAATCTTGGACACTATTGTACGACGTTGGTACAAGGTCCCATGTTATATTCATTTACATTCAGCTTTTAAGAGTTCTATAAATGATTAACCATTCATTTGAATATGCACAGAAGAGATATAGTGAGATAATCAGCTATTATACTTTCTTAACATGCTTAAATAATCTCCGACAAGTATCACCTGATTATAACTTTAAAAAGGGTATTAGCCTCTTACATGTATCTGTATAGAACCAAAATATAAAGAAAGAATTAAAATAAAGTGTTTTATAACATTTCTGGTACATAGTTATTCAACACAGCATATTATGTTCTTGTAGACTTTGTGAGGCAGTTTTTAAAATTAATGTAAGTGATGCAATTTCTTCAAAAGTATTGGAAAAAACATAAAATGTTTTAATTATTAAAAAACATCCCAAGTTCACAGATAGACAAAAAAAATAACACTCTTTCTCCTTTGAATAATTTTCCAATAGCAGTGATATCCAACTAAATGGCAATATGTTATGGGAAGACTTGAAATTCAGCAAGAAAAGCAGCGTACACTGGCTGTTAGATGACAGAAACTGGAGATCTGTCCTACTCATAGCCAACTTTGGAATAATTTTGGACTAATTCTGTTTTGGCCAGTTAATGAAAACAGGGTTGTTTGAACCTTTGATCTCCCTATGCCTCTAACTGCTCCTTTAAAAAGCTCACAAAACCAACTTTTTCACACTTCTGATGCCAGCCTTCAAAAAGTGTTTAAGCCATAGAGTATTTTCAGACTTGTTCATATTAACACCTGTGAACTACATCTACTCCCACTGATTAGATGTACTCAGTATGTCTCTGCTGACACCTGTACTTGCTGTAGAAATAAACCACTCCAACATAGTGAGCCCAATTTTCTTTGCCACTAGCTAAACTGTTGCATCAGGGAGCAAGAACAACAGTAGACCTTAGATCTGCTTCCTTCTCTTTCTTGCATGCTTCAATCTGTAACATACAATCAGTAAAAAAATGAAAGGGTACCTTTTCTGCCCTTGTATTTGCTTGAAATGGACTACAAAAAAGCATTTTTGATTACAACCAAGAACATGAGGGCCATTTATCAACGTTTAGGAAAAGTAACAGTCATATAACCATTTTCAAAGACAAAGTTAAATTACTCAGCTGAGAATCCATTCAGTATTTTTGATAAAACAATTTTATTTTTAGTTATACTATTTATATTAATCTGAATTTCATAATTAAACTTACTTGATCAACATGAAGAAGTCCACAGTGCATTATATTGTAGAAATGAGTTAAAAAATCCCTGTTTGGAGAAACATCTTGTCTTCGCTTCATTGTTTTACAAATGAGTTTATAAGCATGTAGCTTTCCTTGTTTGTATTTGTCAGTCAGCATTGTTGCCTAAGGTTTTAGAACAATACTTATTATTCATAAATAAAAAAAATACATTAAACACTCTTCTACAAGTACATAAACTCTTACATCTGTTTCAGTGCTTTACCTTGAACAGCCATGGCGTTAAAATTCTCAGTGGTGGAATTAAAACTGGTGGAGATGGTGACGTTAGGTTATCTGTTGAAATACCAAGATTGTCTCTTATCTGCAATTATTAAAGACAGAACAAAAAGACAAACATTTAAGGAAAATATATAAAGGGGTGAGTTTTTTCCTTCTGAAAATCCTGCCTTATCAGGTCAGGCTGGAGAAGAGGTTCAGTTCCTTTACCTTGGCCAGGTTCTGCCACAATTCACACAAGTAATCAAAAACCTGGGCATGAATCTCTGGATCCATGATACTGTTAACATCTCCCAAAATTCCTAGCATTCGCCTCCACATCACAGTAGCAACATCTGCGTGCCATCCTGTAAGCGTTCCCCCAGCCATCACGCTGCAACATTCTGAGGGGAATTCACTGGTTTCTGCAATGGAAGAAAAAAGTACAATGAGGTCTACTTCTCCAGAGAAAGAAAAGTTCTGATATAACTATTACATACAGTTTTCTTAAAACTAAAAGGGGGAAAAAAAGATTAGGCTTTCAGAGTAAGGTATTTCTTACCCATTCAGCCACCTCAACACTGGAAATATTTAACTATGCCTACTTTCAAACTGTGTAGAGGAAGAATTTCCTGTTTCTTCTGTTCTTTCCATAAGTTACGTTTAAAGTCACTTCTGGAGCCTTAACACTGGTTTGATCAACCTAGTAAAAGGCCACTCCTTTGGTAAGTGCTGTCTTACGTTCTTTGGAGTCAATGAATCCCCAGAACTCCACTTGGCTACTTCCAAGTAAAACTACATTTCAACTTTGTATTTTTCCCAACAGAACAGAAAGACAATTTTCCTTAGAATCTACTAGGAATGTATTTTATTGCAAATTGAAGATAAAGGTGAGAGTAAACTTGTCTCTGGCTACCGTTCTTTAAGCTGTAAATTTGTACGAGTAGAGAAGCAACATCCAGTAACCTAGCAGTACAGTCTAACCCCCACCTAGCTCTCTCTACATGTCAGCATTCTATGAATGAATGCTCTTTTTTAGGTAGAAAATGTTTGATCTAGTTTGCCCATACAGAGAAAACTTCAGTAGATTATGATGGCTTAAGTCTACTCAGCTTGCACTTACCTAGCCACATTAAACTAGCTAACGAGCCACAGTTTTAAAGCATCAGGCATCCAGAATATCCTTTCCGCCCCTCTTAGACAGATTTTCAAAACACCTCAGCACCAGAATTTGCTGAGATCATCTGAAAAATCTCATAGCTTCTACAGGCATACAAAATCAAAATGAAATCTGAATTCAGCCTAACCACATAGCCTCTTCTTTTGAAAATCTGGACCACTGTGATAGAGACACTAACGGTTTCCAGCCTGTAGATTTCAAAGTACAAAGCAAAATGATGTTACTTCTGTCCATCAGTAGGCTTAAAGGAAAGGGGTCTGAAATACACATCGGACACCCTTTCTGTTTCCATGAGACGAAATATGGGAGAAATGGGAACTTCGTATGTATCCTATAATTCAATAGCTAAGATAGTGGAGGTAATTATAAATTTGTTCAAATATGAAAGGGAAAACAACCAATATTCCAAGAAGAAATTATAACATTACATTAAAATTATGTCTTATTGCTTGTACATCAAGGATAAAACAGTCTATGGATGGACCACATACTAGATTAAGTTGCCATGACTCTAAGCATCAAAAGGAGCAACTATAAATGTGTGGACTATTAATCTACTGCTAACAGTTCCAATAAAATGCAAGATAAAACGCAAAAGGTTTTTGTTTGCTTGTAAATCACCATAATTAAATATTTTTAAAACTGCAGATCAAATAGCCTTGTACAGGATTGTCTACAACTAATGTGATAGTTGTTACTTCACTACATGGCATTGGAAAGAAAGAGAGAACAGATTTATATTTTCTATTCCAGATACTGCCTAGGTCATCTGGCGTCTGTAAAACAGAGTGGTGGAGCTTCTCATCCAGCTGCAGATCCTTCTGCTCAATATGATCTGCATGAAGAGTAGCAGGAGAGGGTGTCTGTGATCGGGATCCAAGAGCAGATTGGATTGGAGAAGCACTTTCAGAGCCTGCAAATGCAATTTTTAACAGTTACCTTAAAAGCCTTTTCTATTTTCTTGAGCTACTGAAATGTTGTCTAAACATAGCATTAAAAGAAATCTGAACTACTTTTATATATCAAAACTGGGCAAGAAAAGATATAAAACTGTAAGCAGATCTCCCCGTGAATGGTGCTCTGAAAGAAAATGAATTACATGCAGGAAAGCTGAGAGATGAACATCAAAATCAGGTAAGTAAATGGATTAACAGAGCTCTATTTTAGGTCCAAATAATTTTAAATGTGTTTGTTCTGCAGCACTTTCAGTGTTCTGAACCAGTCCAATTTCTCTCCATATTCACTCACCTAAATTTCTCCCAACAAAGCATTTAAGCAGACATTTTCCTGGAACAACTGCTTTTCCAAGTTTATGGATGCATGCAAGCTAATTTATGAAAAAAAGTTCAAACCGGTAACTGACAATTTTTTATGTTTATCTGCCAATCAAGCTGAGAAAATCCATACAGAGGAAAAGTTCTGTCAAGTTAGAGGAGTGTTATTTCCTTGAAGACAGGAAAGTTCAAGTGTTAGAACAGCAGTGCTGCAGACGCATTTTTTCCCACAATCACCACTGAGCAGCAACCTCTCCAGGGAACTATTTTGTCTCCTCTACTGAGGGATCTGTGGAGAGGGAGCAGGTACTTGTACTTCTCTTCTGCACTACCTTAGTTTTATTTCCTGAATTTGCCTGAAGATTATAATAAAAAGCTGAGTGCAGTCAGAACAGTCAGATGGCAGAAAAAAAGAGAACAGATATTCACCGCACACTTCCCTACACATTAGCACATGTTAAAATGGAAGAATTCAAACCTATTAATTTTAACTCTTAGATAAATGTAACTGGGGCCCAAAAATGTTATAATGATATGTAAAGTTCAGTATTAGAGATAAACTGAACTTTAGGGACAGCAATTAAAAAGTGAGTCTTTTAAAATAGTAATTTTCCCAAATCATTGGTTGCAAAGTGTTCTTTCTTTTAAAGAGAACAAATTGTTTAAAGAACTTGACAGAAAATGTCAGTGTTATCAGAACAGAAATTGTGGTAAACAAACTTAATTACACTGTTAAACTGCAAAGGTCTCTATCCGATTTAAATGGCAAAGGCAATGAAGCTTTTACCATCAATTTAAATTGACACCTCTATGCAGGAGAGATGGACACTACTGCTTCACATGCAGACTACTCTTTCACTCTACAGGTAATGATACTCTCCTCTCACTACTGATCACTTGTTTTCCACATGCTCACAAAGATAATGTAAAATACACACTTAAAAGATGTTCAAAGAAATCTTTTCCTATGTCTCTTCCATTCTGCTCACTAAGTGAGGATGGATCAAAAGAAAGAGCACGAAAGGGTGATGGGGAGGAGAGAAAGTGAGGGAGAGTGGGGGAGAGAGAAGGAAAGAGAGGGAATGAGATGGAGACAAAGAGCAAGCAGGGGAGGGAGGGAGCAGGGGAAGAAGGGAAAGAGACCTTCATATGATGGAAGAGAATGGACAGAAATAACTATGGAAAGTTTGCTGAACTATTGGAGTCTCCTAAGAAGCAAAGACGACACTCCCAGCATATGTGGATCCAAATTTAACACGAGAATATTACGAGTTCGAGCTGTTCTAGGACTAGTAAACACCAATCAATAGTAAACTCAATCATTTACTAAGAATATGAAACAACGCCTATACACCAAGAAGAAATTTTCTTTCCAAAAACCTTCAGAGCAAAACTATTTAGAAACAAGTTCTTTTCTGAGCAGCAGAACCACTGAATACTCACATTTTTACAATTGTGTTTTGAGGATGAGTTTCTGTATGGATTTGCTGGTATCTAATATAGTGAATTCACACTGCAGCCTCCCTGTCATGAGACTCTGCATACATGCTACTTTCACTAGATAGCTGCCTATCTTTCATAAAATTTCAAAGAAAAGAATGTCTTTCTGTTTTCTTCTAATATGTCAATTTAGCAGAAATTAAGACAATGGGCTCCAACATTGTTGGGGGCGTGGAACAGTCAGACAGAGACAGACAGTGTAATTACACAAGTCTTGTGTCCTCAGGAAACCCAGTTAAAGTTAAATGCATGTGACATAGAAAAGCTGCCTCTCTAAAACAGTGGTCCAAACAACAAGAAAAGACAGCCACTGAATCTCTCAATGGACAATTCAGTCATTAACTGCAATCTTATCAATTCAATTATAGTGCAAACTTGGACAAAAATACCAAACAGCAATGAAATTATTAACACAAAACAAATAAACAGAAAAAGAACAAATTTTCTGCAAGGACTTTCAACAAGCACACAGCAAAGAGAAAAATGAAAAGAACAAAAGTCAAGCTGAACATTGTTGAACAAGCCAAACAACAATGTCTGAGAATGCTAACGCCATGCTTCTTTCAGCAGAAAGGCAATTTTAGAAAGTGAAAATTGGGCAGGGGAAGTAAAGATGTCTTTCAGAATCTCTGAAAATGCAGGGTTTGATTTCCCACGGAGAACAGGACACTGTAAGTAGGTATAAGTTGTCACAGACAAATAGGTACTTGTTCCCAGGGTTATCACAGGAGTGGTTGTGCATAACCATTAGGAAACAAGGAGTACAAAAATTACTATGGACATCTTTAGTTCTCATTTACAAAATCTGGCAAGAGAATGTTCCTCCAAATACTGCTCAGAGAGGAAGATTCTGTCTTTCAGAAAGGAGCCCATTCAATCTGGGTTAACTGCACCACTTTGTGGTTGCAAACCTAATTGTTATTCTCTCTCTTTCTTAAGAAAGATCTGCAAAGTAAACTGGTGGAGCCTCAAGCTCATCAGCTGAGGCTGTGAAACACTGCTTCCTAACAGGCTTATTTTTTCATGAAAACAACAGGGGAAGTACTAAAAGAAAAAGAATTCTTATGTTACACAAACAGAAACTGATCTTACATGGCACAATAACTAACATTTTGCATATTAACAGCTCCCAGTCACACAACAGACAATACAGAGAGAGGTTAAGATGGATGTATATAAAAGAATCCCATGATAGTTCAGTGGGATAGACAGGTTTGAAAGAACACTGTCAAAGCCTTCCAAGGAAAAAACTCTTCCTGAAAATTAGCTATTTGACTACCAGTAATAGAGGGACAGTTGTAAGAGATCTAGCAAACATTATGTGGTAAGAGTTTTCTCCCTGGTAATTGTATAGATTTTCTCCTGAAGGGTTTAAAATGCACTTAGCGCCAAGCCAAGGATCATATGGGTAACTAAGTCAGACAAAGGTTTTCCACTTATGTTATTTCACGCATTACTTTTCAATAGCAATCAAAAAATAATTGAGATCCAAGAATCTTCTTATATATAACATAGATTCATTGCAGAAGCTGGAACTTGCATTCTTCAGGATGGGTGGAAAATTTCTCAAATAAGTGCACTTTTTTTAGGGTTTTTTTTTTAAACTACTTTACCAGTAATAGTTGCAGCTTCAGCAGACAATGGTTGCTGATTGAGACTACTTGTTTCCGAATCTATGTGGAGTGTAGTTAGACTGGCCACTTCTTGCTCCTCAGCACTCTGTTGCTGTCCTGAAATTGCATCAACGTCAGTGGAAGCTGGTGTCCCTGCCTCAGTGCCAAAGCTGAAATCTGTATGAGGAAAGCACGGTATTAACTTACAACCTAAAAATACCACTGATATAAAAAAAAAGCCCAGGACCTCCAAAATCCTCCATGGAAAACCTGTATGTGCATCTCCTATGTTACTAAAGCACTGTTGCAAAATTTACACAAAATGTAACAGCAGAAAGTAATTTACTATCACGCATATTCTCATTTCTGTCACAAAACTGTGACTGTACTTCTGGAAAAGGCATGTCCTGTTTTCTGCTTAGTTGCTGTAAGCGCACCTACATGAGAATAAACTAAAAATAATGGAAACATACGTTAAAGAATTTATTTGCAAAATTTACAAGCTGGAAAAAAATATCCAAGTTGGCTGTTCAAGCACTAACTTCAAACTAAAAATATTACAGCAAAAGATATTCTAACAAATGGCTCTTTGAACATAAAGGCAAAATGTCATGCCGAAATGTATGTTTAAATACCATCGCTTAGTTGCATAACATCTACATATCTAAAAATTGTAATTACTTCAATAAATTCTACCATATAAACATTATTTCTCTCTTAAATAATACATGATATCATAATTCCTAGCAACCATAATGACCCCTTCTGTTGAACAAGAGTGGGAATGGAAAAATTAAATGAATGAAAAGCATTATTTTATTACACAAAGCATATTAATTTTAACAAAGCATACGAAGTTTACCACAATATTGCACTTAGTATCTTGATTAATCTATAGCTACATGAAGACCACTGTAAAAATATCAGAAACCCTTCTTTTAAGTTTTACCTAAATGTTTTCAAAAGAATTCAAATAACTTCCAAAATAAGTAACCTTTCATTTTTTTATTTTGTACAAAACAGATGGATACGCTCCAGGGAGAAGAGAATATTGCTTTCTAATTTAAGTTCACTGTTGTTCTACATTTTGCATAGTAGTATTACAGCACTGTTTTGTTTAGTATACTATAAACACAACAGCCTCTCTCAAGAACTCCGCTTGCTCCATTAACTTGTTAATGATTTTAATGGGAAATCAAAATAAGCTCACTTTACAGAAAACTGCTGGCATACTTTACCAAAAAAAAAAAATTAAAAAGGAAATTCATGAGCAGTCAATCAAAAATGCTATTACTTTTGGAAAAATATACTTGCTTTCAAATTTGCGTCCATCATACTGGAAGGCGCTGAAAGAGTCAGAGTGGCTATCTGAACTGATGAGGTCACTACTGCCTGCGCTGGCCGGTGATGTCCATTCGGAAGGCACACCTGGGTCATCTATAGGACGCATTTGGTTCTGTTTGTTCAATATATCAGGAAGGTCTTTAGGAACTTCCAGGCTGCCAGGACTGCTTCCTCTTCTTGTCACATTCTAAACATTGAAGAGACATAAATTATCCTACAATATTGGATGGTTTATTTACATAAAATGGAAAAAGCAATCCCACATTTGCAGATGTCAGAATGTACCAAATACTTCATAGGTACCTAAACCAGAAGTTGTCATCATACTACATATATAGCCAAGACTTTCCAAAACCCCAGACAGGCAGCAGTAAGCGAAGAACCCATGCAGTCACAGAATTTCACAAATACAAATTTTATTTGCACAATGAATTTCTGTGCACATACCTTAAAAGGCTAGTGTTCAGACTAGCGTGTGTCACACATGTATTAGGCAAGAGTCGAGAGACAAAACCAGTAAAACAGCTGAGAGAGTTAGGGTTGTTCAGCCTGGAGAAGAGAAGGCCCCGGGGAGACCTTGTAGCCACCTTCCCAGTACCTAAAGGGGGTCTACAGGAGAGCTGGGGAGTGACTTTTTACAAAGACATATGGTGATAGAATGAGGGTGAATGGCTTCAAACTAGAAGAGGGTAGATTTAGATTAGATATCAGGAAGAAAT
Source organism: Ibidorhyncha struthersii (assembly GCA_013398815.1). NCBI lineage: Eukaryota > Metazoa > Chordata > Aves > Charadriiformes > Charadriidae > Ibidorhyncha > Ibidorhyncha struthersii. The sequence goes on along the minus strand of VZSZ01006254.1, from coordinate 308,909 downwards.
TTTTCACTCTGAGGGTGGTGAGGCACTGGAACAGGTTGCCCAGAGTTGTGGAAGCCCCATCCCTGGAGGTGTTTAAGGCCAGGCTGGATGGGGCTTTGCGCTACCTGGTCTAGTGGGAAGGGTCCCTGCCCATGGCAGGGTGGTTGGACTAGATGATCTTCAAGGTCCCTTCCCACCTAAACTATTCTATGATTCTATATTACCCCCAGATTATATTTAAATTACTATAGAAAACTTGTTAACCTTGGTTCCAGACACAAGCAGAAAAAACATGTAAAGGAATTTTGTGTTTTCTGGCTTATAGGCTGCCATGCTATAAGCAAAAATTTAATGTACACCACAAGCAAATGAATTTAGTAATTCATGCATTAATTTTCTTATGATTAAGCCAAGACCTTGGTACTGACTTGGACACCAAAGACCACATATAGCAAAAATAAGGCCTATAGATTTGCTCATGTAAAAGCATGGTGGTGTTCTACTTGGAGTCTCCCTTTAAGCCATTTTTTTCAAAGATAGGACTGTTTGCTTGAGAGGGAAGAGACATGAAAGTAGAAGAGTCATTTTAGGATACAGCTTGAAATCTTTATGCATTAAGAGATTGAAGATGACTTCCTTTTGCACTCTCTACAACTACCTGAAAGGAGCGTGTAGAGAGATGGGGACTGACCTCTTCTCGTGATAGGATGAGAGGAAATCGGTTCAAGTTAAGCCAGGCGAGGTTTAGGTTGGATATTAGGAAATTTTTTTTCACTGAAAGGATTATTCAACATTGGAATAGGCTGCCCAGGGAGGTGGTGGATTCGCCATCCCTGGAGGTGTTTAAAAAAAGGGTAGACGTGGCACTTGGAGATATGGTTTAGAAGTGGTTTTGTCAGGTTAGGTCAGTGGTTGGACTTGATGATCTTAAAGGTCCCTTCCAACCTTAACAATTCTATGATTCTATACGCTAGTCCCAGTCACTTCTCTATTCTTTTACTACTCTGCTACTAATTAGAGATTTACTCAGACTGACAAGCTTTTAATGACACATGGTTTTAGCACTGAATAGATAAAACAACCTAAAGCTAATAAGTTCGTACTATGTATTAAGAAGGCATATCTGGTTTTGTGTGCTAAATTACAAAATCAGTGGCAGTTTCAAGCTATTTATTTAAACTTATCTTGGCTGTTTTTTTGCTACCTAAGGAAAGTAACAATTCTCTTGTCTGAACTATTAATAATCATTATTCTTGCCCATCTATGTGAAAACAAATAGAGTTCCCTCTCTTTCTCTCTTCTTCTGTGGTCAGCTGTGATGATTTCTGCTTTATGAATTTGCAGATGAAGTTAACATTATTTTTTTTATGGACTTCAACTTAGCATTTTTGCCTTGTAACTCAAGACTTACTAACAAGAACACTTTGCAGCAACAATCAAGTTTCATAAACATGATTTCAATACAGAAGAGAAAAAAGCATACATTTGGACAAACTCTATAGGTTCTCTCTTGCCATTTATAAGATGATAAATAAACAATTTTTTCCAATCACTTGGAAGAATCTTCTTCTGCCCCTTATTAGAGACAACTAAACTACTTGTTGACAACTTTCTACAGGACCATGTCTTAACATGACCGTAAAAAATCTTAAAAAATTCTAAGCAGAAAAAAGAATGGAAATCTTTGAAATGCTACATTTAAATTGTTACCCATCTTCCACAATGAAGATTCAATAGATAGGAAAACACAAATGGCATAAAATGGCATGAATCTATGTCAAAGGCAAGGAATAATTAAGTGATGTTCTTAACTCTTCCTGATTCATAATATCCAGAGAAATATGTTTTAGTGAACTGATATATAATGTCATTGATGAGTTCACACATATATGCAGACTTACATACTGAAATGTAAGAAGTTTAAAGGCTTACCAGTGCACTACCACTGCGGAGTCTCTCAGCTATAAATTCATCCATGAGGTCAGGAACATTTGTATTGCTACTGCCAATATCACTATCAATAGGGTGCAGCTTTTGACTCATGTCCTCTCTATTAGCTAAAAGCAAATGAACAACTGTATATAGTAAAGAACACATCAAAACATTTTCAAAACAAAAGGTAAAAAATGAAAAAAACCCTGCTAATTAACAGAAATTAAAAAAATAATCAAAATTGCCAAACATGCATTTTAAGAATTTCCCTCTTTTAAAGCAGATTCTACTTTAAGAATTAGTATGGCTTCTTCTTCCCACTAAGCAGGGGTTAGTCGATTTCCAGTACCACCTTTAAGAGCAAGAAGCTTATAGGTAAGCACTACTCAAAGTTGTTAATGCTTGCTTTAAGGATACAGCATGTATTCTTCCTCCGTACACAAAAAATAAGTAATAAATCTTAAAAATTTTATATGATTCCTAAAGGCTCCTTTTTCATTGCATTCCCAATGAAGAGCAATGTAGTGGAAAAAGTAAACTTGATTGTAGTATGTACTAATGACAAATGTCAATGTGGCACTGTATACAGTTAGTATAAATAGTGCAAAGAAAAATCTTCTGTAATAAAATTACATGCTAGTACATGGAATGACAATTCAAACTCTGGATGGTCAATGGTTATGAACAATTAATTAAGTACACTCATTTATCAGTGTTATATTTTTGATATAACTATACGGTTCATATTTTACTGTGGCTGTTACACCTGACTTCATATTCTTTGCCTCTAAAGTCTTCAAGTTATTCCAGTTCATGTTTTCTCTATAAGAATTTTTCCCTCAGCATCATCTCTCATGAGACCACAGTGCAGATTATTCTAATATTGAGGCTCTGCTAAATGTTACAGATTTCAAATAAAAGGTACTTCTAATAAAAGTGTTTTCTGGATCTCTCTTTTTCAGAAGTGTAGATTCTGCAGAGAAGCAAATCGCTTTTTTGAGACCCATGACAGTCTCACGGTCTTGTGGTGCTATGCTTACAAAGACTGCCCTCAGGTGGCATTAACATCTCGATGCAGGATGCATTACGGAATCCTCTGTTAATCATGCCAGCATAACAATGGGAAAGAAGAAAACCTACATTACTGCTGAAAGTTAATTTATTGTTCATTTAAGGTTATTTAAGATGTGAACTAAGACAATGGATATTAGAGCGACAGCCTTCTTTATCGATCAGTCCACAGAGGTCTCATAGTTAGCAGGAGAGGGACTATCATGAGACCTTCATGAACATCCACGATTCCAAGAAAAAATAAAAGCAATGAAAGATGTTGCCAAGATGTAGCTGCATCCGTTTTGATGAATGAATACAGAAAGGCCTACAGCATGTTTTGAAAAAGAGTCAAACAAAACCTTATGATTAGACGCAGAGAACTGTTGTAATGAAATCGTCCCGGTAAAAGGAGATTTCTGTTTAAGACTATTTTTCAAAAGTTATCTGAACTAACCTCCAAATGTGAATTTGAGGGGCTTTTTTGTTTTGGAGGAGGAAAAGGAGGAAGAGGAGGAGGAGGAAGAAGAAAACACACTAAATGAACCAGAAATACAATTAGTTCAACCTAGCTGGTCGAGAGCCAGGTCCTTCTGACAAACAAACTACACTCAGAGTGGAATAGCACATTCTGATAAAACGGGCATACGCCAATCATTCAGTAGGCTGAATTTTAAGGCTCTGCATGGTAGGTGAAAATTCAAAACTCTCAAGGCTTAATCCTTTATTAGGTCATTTACTGTCTCTTCCTCTTCCCTAACCCGATGGTCTTCAGCAGCAAAGAGGTTCAACTAAATATCTTGAAAAGGGAAATTAGTAATTTAAAGTATGTAAAAGTAACTTATGCTGGGAGAAAAATCAGCTGGCTGTAGGCGCATGCATAACCAAACAGGGAAAGCAGTGATCATCCCAAAGCCTTTTGATTGCTTATCAGAGCTTGCTTCAGTTGCATTAAGCCAAACTGGTGCTGCCTTTCTCCTTTTGCGCTCTGCACACTGTTAGTGCTCACCTGCAGCTTTCCTTCCAAAATAGCCCATTACATGACTGTACAGATCCCTCAGTGGAGCCTCTGCTGGCATTCTGTTCTGCCTCTGTGGGGAAACATTTGCCTTCGGCTTCGAAAGAGCATGTACAACAGTTTTATAAACACCACCCAGGGAGCCCTGCTGTTGCGCTGACTCCTGACCTGATGCTCTAAAGGCACTACGATTATGGAACTGATTCACTGCAATACCTTCTTTTTGCAACATGGCTGCTTGCGTTTCTGTAGATTCCTTAATTTGCTTGCTGCCAGCTGAAGCAGCATTGATCGCATCTAGAGGTCTATATATTCCAGGTCTAACCAGCTCCGTGACAGCTGATGAGCTGGTGCTTACACTGGTACTGCTGCTGCTGCTGCTACCGCTACCGCTACTACTGAAGCCACTGAGCTTACGAAGTCTTGCTTTCCAAGCGGCCTCTTTGCTCTCAAGAGGATTGTAAAATTGAACAGATTCTGTAGATGGCCTAAAGGTAACATGAACGCTATTTCTTTTTTTAGTCGTTATTTTCATGATTTTGGCCCTATGAGTTACAGTTTCAGATATACTCCTTTTAGTTGGTGACAGTTTGCTTGTGCCTGTGCTGTGAGGCATTTGAGGGTTAACTTGTGCTTTAGGAAGAATTTTCTTTGCATGCATAACACGTGAGTTGGTTACTTTTTCATTAAACTGGGCACTTTTATGCTTTTCCGCTACTGCTGCTTCCACAGCTAAATCTACATCAGCTTCAGTGGCTGCTTGCCTGTACAGGTATCTCTTCCCTTCTTTGCTGCTAGGACTACTTGACCCATGATTGAACACGCTTTCATTGTGTTTATCAATATTTAACTGTCTGGCTTTATCGAGCGCTTGATTTCTTGTAAAAATGTCTACTTCAGTAGGTGCAATATTACTTATAAAGCCACTTTGGTTTTGTTCTAGATGCAGCTCTGTGTTACCAGCTCTTTCTGTAACAGTGATGCTATTTGTGCATTGACCGGTCATATCTCTATTTTCTAATCCATCCAGTGGTAATCTATCATTGCTATTTACTGATGTATCAACTTCGTGAGCGGAAGCCTCACATTTATCTATCTCAAAGTTACCGCAAAGTTCTTCTTTTTCTTTAAGATATTCTCTCAGAGAGGAAAGGAGATCATCTTCACCTTCAAGGTCAACATATTGGCTTTGTTCAAAGGCAGTGTTTGCAAATTCTACCGGCCCTATTAAATGACAAAGATGGTCATAAATACTATCCCCAACTTCCAAGGAGGACTCTCTGCTATTTGTATCAGTGATATGGCTTTCAGTGGATCTATGCATTGAAGAGGTCTCAGTGGAACTCTGTAAGCTTGGAGCATGATGGGATGAACTGTCAATGACAGGAACTGCACCTTTGGCTCGTTCAACTGCAAACGGTTCCAGGATGTCAGAGGTGCTGCTGCTTCGTGGCAGTGGCTGTTCCTCATTTAATGCACCAAAAACTTCACTTGGAGCATCCTCACTCTGTGAAAAATGTCTGACTCGAGGTGGGCGTGGAAGAATTTGAGCATCGTCAATGTCTGTAGGAAAAAAGTATATGTAACGTGCACTAAAATTTACATAGAGAGACAATGTTTATTTACCACTACATCCTAATTACATGACTTTAAGAGCTAGGAAAGTCCAGAGCCTTGTTTTCTTAAGTATAATAAAAATATTTTTTCCAGTACTAGAGTGTTAAAAACACACGCACATAATATCCAGTACAGAATGTAATATAAATGAGTTAGACCATCAGAACACAGTTTTAAATGTTAACATGCATGAGAACAAACAGTGAGACCATGGAACGTTTGGAAATACAGTTAAAGCTAGGGCTGTGCCAATAAGTTCAATAATTCAACCAATATTATTCCAGCTAGCTTGTTCAGGAAATGGTTACCTGGAATACAAATTAGCTTAATAGTAGTAGCCTTCATGAAATTTACATCTTCAGAAAAATGCACAACTCCAAACACAACATGTAAGTTTTCTGGAAAGTTAGAATTGTCTATTGAAGGGGCAAACTATTACTTTTTTCATAACTTGTATGAATATAGACAAATTACTGAAATATCAGAAGGAATACTATCATACAATTATGAATATTATGGCACATGTAATATAGCGTATACCTGAAGACTAAAGCTTTAAATGACAGGGAAGAGCTAGCCCTATACGGAAAAGATGACTATACGTAACGGATAATTAAAGATACACCCCTTTTCCCTAGAAGAATGTTTTGTCTCTCATCTTCAAAATGCGAAACTAAATACTAAATGGAGGCTTATCTCCCCCTCTTCTTCCAGTTTTACTCAAGCAAATGTGACATTTATGAGAATTACCAAATTAAGGACTGCTACTGAAAAACATCCTGCAGCCTCACAACAGTTAACATTCGAGTAAAATGACTTCTTTAATGAAAAGACCAGAACATTGGTTATGATCATTTAAATCAGTGTTTCCTTGTCTCCGTTGAGACTGCTAATATGTTAGCATCAGTAAAAATCATAATTAACTGTAATGAAAGCTGCAGTTCCAACATGGATCACCTCAGAATTGTACAGAAATATGTTCAGCCCACCTCACATCATCCACCAAGATAAAGAACCTTCACGCTCCTCTTAAGATTCCCTGATACGTTATAGGAACACTACATACTATCAAATCACCAGTACAGGCAAGACTAAGTATCTCTTATAGACAATTCAACTAATTGCAAGAATTTGAGCTATCCCTTGCAGTCTTTTTATGGGACAGGCAGTTGAACAGTAAGGTAAAAACAGCTTTCTCAATTTTCTGTTAGTTTCTTTTTGATACAATACCTTGTTCCCCCGATTTATTTTTTACTACCTACAAAAAGTTGTAGATATGCTTTTAAAGTCAGACATAACAATAAAGAGCTTAAAAGAGCACCAACAGAAGTTACTTGCCACAATAAACAGACTTACCTTGTTGTTTTATCTAGAGTTTATCTTTATGACTGCAATGGTGAATTTACTTAAAATCAGCACAAAATGTAAGCCCCTTTCCCTCCCTAAGTCTGATGTGTTACTGCCAAAATAAATATTTCAAATTATTACTTCATGGATCACTATACCTATTTCAATAATATTTAATAATGATCTGAAGTCACCTTTGAAACCTGTTTTAAAGTGCTCACGCTTTTCTGAGAATGTTAGAGCTGGAGTTGAATTTACTCATCTTTTCCTTCAGAGCAAAGCATATAAACTGGAGGAATGAGACACATCTGTACTTAACTAAATGTTTGGAAGAAGATGAAAAATGGTATTTCCATGTTCAATTTTTCAGAGAAGTTAAAATTTGAAAATTAAAGTTGGGACCGATACAAAGTTCACTGAACTGTAAAGAAGCTGTGAGACAGGAAATAAGAGAGGTCTACACTGGGAAAAGAGAGTAGATGTCCAAGCTATTTCAGAAAATAAACATGAACTGAAAATCATAGAATATGGCACAATTTATTATCACTTTCCTCTTTCTTCAGCTTTGACAAACAATAAATTTATCGTCATTGTTCTTGTTCAACTCTACTAACTATATGAATTAACACCTTCTGAAATTAATGGTGTCTCTCTCTAGTTGGAACTGTTATTTCAAACTCTATATTGACTTAGGCAGAGATTAACACAGGTTATGGTCATATAGTGTCAAAGCTATTTCTTACAGCTGCAAAGAAAGGACCACAGGATTCAGTCAAAAATATGTATGATGTTATATATGAGATTAATACATATGTAACTATGATACACCAATCTCAACTTGAGCCTCTAATATGCATCTTTCATACCTTTTATAAACTCGAGCTTGTCTAAAGCAGCAGCCTGAGGATTGCATACTGTGCACGCATGCAGTGATTATGATTTTCTAGGATGTTAAAAATTACTGGATGGACAACTCCAAATGCACGCCAAGCAGCTCCACACATTGAAATAAATTCAGCTAGATTTATTTCAATGTTGATCCAGTATTAATTTAAGGTGCTTACGTATGCATGACTAGCACATACAAGTACACAAATATTTTCAAACAAACGTGCAGATGTTGTGCCAATAGGGACTTCTTTTTTGTAGAAAAGAGGAAGAAATTACAGAAATGAAAAATATACTGTTATTGCAGTATCAGCATTGAAAATACAGACAACGTTTAAAAAACAAACGAAGAGCTCCTTCACAACCAGGGCTCACCCCTGCACACAGGTATACAGTCAAATTGGGACACCATCAATTCCTAAGGAGTTTTCACTAACTATATTGCAATTGTGCACCAGAAGGCTGTGTGTCTCACACACTGCACATACTCAGGAGAAACGCTGGCCTGGTTCCTAATACGTAATAGCGAGGGAGAGATTGAAATCGGTAGTTCTAGCCAATCTCACCCAACCACAACTTTCCTTAAACCAACCTTACCTCTCCTTTTTCTGCCAGAAGGCAGAAAGAAAAGGTAGTTTTTCAGCATCAAGTGCGAGATAGATACGCTAAAATACAAACTCATGGAGAGACACATTTTGGCAAGACAGCATGAATGCAAGTAGAAGATTCCCATACAATGTTGGGAAAAGATTATATTTCTTCGGGGAAAGCTAGTTCAGAAAGTGGAGAAAAAATAACACATTTTGCTTCTCAGCTTTCATTTTGATTCTTTTATAAGAACACACTCATTCTGTGAATTTCTGGGATTAAAACATAACTACGTACTGATATTACACTTATGATTTTATATTTCATCCTAATGATTACTTACTGATTAGGGAGCAAGGCTGTAAAGGTATAATATATGTCTCCCTTTCATGCTAATACCTCCTTTGATTCTTTTAGTCCCAGTGGATAAGGAAAAATCCCCCACCTGTAATTCATTAGTCTGCCATTGTGGCCCATTGCTTCCAGGAATCTTCCCTACATCTCAACGACACTTTTTTTCACAAGCGGTCTTGTACCTGAAAATCCTCAATAGGAGCAGGAATGAATCATTATTTTGCCAGTTATCCTGTAAATGCATAAGACTGGATTTCCTATGATTCTAACAGGTTAAAAGATAAGTTCTTTTGAGAAATATCGCAGATTTGCAACAATTGCACTACACCAAATCACTTTACTAACTAAACACCAAGTATAAATATCCACTTCCACTTTCTGGATCCAATGTGAAAAGTCACAAATATTCTGCACATGGAAATACAGCATAACTTAGAAACTACACGAAGGAATTACAATCTTTAGGGAAAACCGTCCTCTATGATGCTAGATGACTAGATGTCAATATTGAGCTTTTGCAATTAATTTTGTTAACCTACTGATTGATCTTCAAGCTGAAACATTATGTCTCAATAAATGATAATTATAGTGGGGTATTCTGCCTTCCTCTTAAAAATTAATATACTGTACTGTACATGAGGTTTTGGCATAAATGCTTTCTTTTGGACTACCTGTCAAGATCCACCAGTGTTCAGTGAGTCAATCTTTCAATGAGGAGTTTTACAGCTAAAAAGGAGCTGAATACTACTTCAGAAAACTTAAGATTAGAGCATCCTATTCTTCTGGAATAATTTGAAAAATGCTGTCACAGCTACCTAAACATCATTCATTACCTAAAGCACACTTATGATAGAAACAATTTGATTACTTCCCAAATTACATGCTGTATCGTCTGGACACAGAAGGCTTTCAGAAAAGAATATATTTACTGTAAGAAGAAAAGGCAAGGAAAATAATAAAGTTCCACGTTAAAAAAAAAAAAGAAAGAAGAGACAGCATGCAATTAAAAATGCAGAAAATTAAGAGAGCAAAGGGCACTCTGCTCTGGTGGATAGCTTTTCCTTTACTCTGCTACTTCCCCATCAACACTCTAACGACTTGCATTTCTTCACTAGAGTTCTTTAGTTTGCTGGCAATGTTCAAGATTCTCGGGCACACCATGAAGCTGTTTCAACAGCCATCTGTCGGAGAAGACACCAAAACCAGGAAGTGCCTAGGACTTCTTCTGTGTTAGAAGTGCAAAGGTCTGCAAAATTATTTCACTTTCAAGAATTACATTGGTTGTGCAGTTTTTGTATTGGATGAGTATCAACAGAAGGATAGCAAGAGAGTCACCAGGTTTGGGACACATAAGAAAAAAGATGCAAGCCAGGACTTTTCAGAAACATGGATGCTAAAACTGACTGCAAGAGTACTTTTGGCTTCTTTAATACAGGATAACTAAGCATCAGTGACTACACGACAAAATAATAGTTTATAGTCTCTTATGATCTTCATTCAGAATTGACTATTTCCAACAATGTTATGGCCAGGTAAGACCTATTTCCTAATAGGTTGTTCATGTATCATTCCTATAAAAAAACCCTACCTTCTAAGTTCTAATAATTTATGTCTCAGAAGAGGTATCCTTTGGACTCATACATTTAGTAATTTATTACATATAATTTGTATTTTATTATTCTTTGTCTGCGGTGTCAAGATTTGCATTCAAATACTTTACAATTTTTCATTATGTAAGTCTGGTATCTCTAGAGTGGGTTTCTTGAACTTTCCTGATCCTCCGTTTAAGTTTTCAGACTGAATACTAAGGCACCAAGTTTCTGTTTCACAACAAGAAGACTTAATTTTGGGCACGCATCAAAATACAATGATGAAAAAACAGTTCTTGATATTCTTGGGTAACAAAGGCAGGCAGGAGAGACAGAAAAGAAACAAAAAAAGAATGTATCTTCCACAAAAAAATTACTTCCATTAAGTCCTGTCCTGGTTTGAGGTAAAACAGGACCAATTTTGCTCAGTAACATCCCCAGTAGCCGAATCGGCCTAAACCACAAGTCCTTATATTTGTACACAGTTTTGACTATATATATAGTCCTCCCACTGTATTTCCTTTTTATTTTTTCCACTCATTGAGACAAAGGCATGGTATGATCGTCAGCCTTACACGCCACTAATTTGTACTTCTGTAATAGCTGGAGCACAGGAAAAAAATAACATTATCTGTAAACTTTCATGCATGCATTTTTTAAATGTATGATAATTCTAACTGCTGAACCTATTTATTCAAAGAAAATTATCCAAAGAAAGCTACTGTCAAACTTTTAGCTAACCACCCTGCTGGACCAAACATAACGTGGAGGAAAAGTCTACAACTCTATAAAAAAGGGATCATTTGGAAAACACCACCAAAACACCGCACTTCATAATTCCAAACTGTATAGATTTTTAAATGTTTTTATATATTAATGAAAACCAGGCATACTCTAAAGTGTATTATATGACACCATACACTTCAGACATTCTTTTTTAATGGGAGCTAAAGTATATCATTATCATGGCTGTCCACACAACATCTACATAGAAAGACGTAAATGGCAAGTCAAAGTAAAATTATGTTCTTCCTTTCCCTCCCTCACTAATCCCAAATAAAAACTTTAGATTAGTTGTACTCTCTGGAAGACAGATGCTATATTACTGCTTACCAATAAATTGAAAAAGCAGGAGATTTCTCTAATTTTCATTTTTATGATCGTAAACATTGGCACAGCACTAACTTCCAACAGTTCCAGAATGAATTGCAAAATAGCATGGTATTTTACATAACTCAAAATATCCATTCTTAATCTCTTCCCCTCTCCCCCCATCCCCCAAGCATTTTTACTTTGAAAAATGTAATGATTTAGCAGAATTTGAAAGCAGAAGGTTTAAAAAAGTGATAAAGGGGGTGCAGAAATTAGCAGAGGTGGCACTACCTGAAAGCTCATCAGAAAGGGGAGTGAGAACAATATCAGGCAAGAAGGGTTTGGAAGTATGGATCAGAACAGGAGCACTTTTAGCACTGCGTATATAGGCCGATGGCAGAGCACATTCACCAATGGATCGGCTTCTCATGGCTTTAAAAAGGAAAAGAAAGAAGTGGGGAAGGAAAAAAGAAGAGTGACTATAATGAAAGGCTTGTGTCACAGAAAAAAGCAGCAACAGAGAAAACAAAGATAAAAAGGAAGAAAATTCAAAAATTAAAACATTTTAGCACGGCAGATATTGGCAGAGCTGTAAGAAAGAAAAAAATCAGTGGACAGGTAAGACATTTTGAGTTTTAACTTTTATGTAAAGCAGCAACAACGCCTTTATTATGACGATTACAGAGATTTTGCATTCAAAATCAAGAAACTAATTAACACTTTTTTTTCCCATTGCATCAGGGGTTGAAAAATCAAAGTTAAAGTCACTCCACAAGCACTCAGAACTTGAAATTTTTTTATCAGAAAAAGCAACTTACACTACATTTGCATTTTTCTAGTTTCCTTTGGTTTACTCCTGAAAAAGTATCTCTGAATTTTACACATACCCATACTCTTGAATTCAAGATTCTCTAAAAGAGATTCAAAAGCATAAGCAGAAAATGACCGACTCTGTGTGGAGAAATTTGCAATACAACTTGTTATAGTTCCACATTAAACATGAAGTGACTGAAGTGAAATGGTTTGACAACACAAAGCATTGAATTGTTTCTTAACCATAGGGTCTGGCTTTTAATTGATACTGGATATATCTTGCTAAACTGATCACTGATCCTAATCCACCTTTTCATATCTCATCTCCTGCCAACAGTCCTACAGAATGGAAAACTTACATAAGAATTGTGGCATGAGGATCAAGGTTATATCTTTTCCAATAGATTTAAAATGAATCTTTGACATTTGTTTTCCTTTGTCAGAGTAAGACATATCAAGAACCGATACTGCATTCAATCTCAAACTGCACTTGAAGTTCTTCAAAAAGTAATATTCATTGTTTCATGCAGCTTCCTTTTCAAACTGTTGCAAATTTGATAACTTGTTTTAAAATAGTTGCCGATAAACTTTTTTTAAGGAAACCGTGCATCTTATATAAATATTGTCAGTAAAATCTTTAATCAGTCTTTGAACTTTTCTATGTATATTTTCAAAACAACACGGAATATAGACTTAGAATATTAGTGCTCCTGATCTGTATGGGAATCAGAACTACATGAAGGGAGTGCACACCACACTTCTAAATCAGGTTAAAGAACTGTCCGTAAGAGCAACATGCAGATAACTTGGGTAGGTCAATGTACACAGAGCAGAAAACATATTTGACAAACGCAGCACAACTTAAGTGGAGTCTTAACATCAGTTTGAAAAAACAATTCAGAAAGACAGACATTTTAAAACTGAAGTCATTCTCTATTAACTTATTTTATAAGACAGAAACCAATTTTTTTTTAAAAAGGGAAGTATGTGTAAGGCTTTAACATCTCTTTGTTTAAAAGATACAGTTCTGTATCTAGCCTTACAGATGATTTTTCAACCCATATGCATATCATGTTTAAAGGCCCTTTTCAAAAAATTACTTTACATAAGTTCAGGCTAAAAATGTACACACTGCATACCAGAAAAGCTGTGATCTTTATTTGAGTAACACACACACGCAAATTTGGTGCAGCAATAAATGTGTGCTGACATGAGGATGGCTCAAAAAAACAGAGGTGCACAGATGTACACAAAATGTGTACAACACAAAACAGATGAAAAAGAAACCCCAGCTTTTTCTTACCATAAAATATTCAACATGCACATCACCCCTACTCAGATATAAAGAGTATATTACTCACAATCAAAGGAAATATACTACATATCAGATATCATGCAACATATCTGAGGTCTGACTCAATTCCAGACTTAGCTTATGGAGCTAATGTTAAACTGAAGGAAAAGATCTGACCAGCAAAATGTTCTACAGAAAATTTTACTTATTGTGACTACAAACCAGAAACAGTTTTTTTTATTATGTGACCCTGTGTTAACTGGCACAGATTAAGAAACATCCCAACAACTCTCTTAGCAGACCTGAGAGACAATCACAAGCAACTGTTTGCAGACAGTTAAGACATGCTTTTGTAACATATTCTTCATTAACATTTCATAAAAACAAAGTGTTTGGGATTCTGAGTCTGGCAACTCTTTTGGGGCTTTTTGTCTTTTAAAATCATCCTGCTAATGCTGTGATGCTTGCTCACAGATAGTATTCTACAATATGAAAATTTAACTGGTTACAGTAATAGAAACTTGGCTTACTAATATCAAATATATAAGATAATTGGAGGAAAGGTACAAAACCATGGAAGCTAAAGTACAGTGAAACTAAAATCAGATTAGTTTGCTGCTAACCAGGTCAATATATAGCTTGATTAGGATAAATTTCAGTCATTTTAGGGCTAACATCATATAAATAGCCATCTTTCAAATAGCAGCAAAACAAAAACACTAATAAATTGACCAAACAACATAACCTTCTGACAGAGTACCTGAAATATTAACAATTTGGAAAGGAGAAATTTTAACATGAGCTTTACCTTGTTAAGACAATTAAGATTTAAAACAAAAACACCACAACAGTTAATCACAGACTAGCTACAGAGAAGCAGAAATTACATTTAAAGTATCTGTGATCCATAAGGAAAACTTTAGTCAAACTAGGTGCTGTCAGTGTGAGATACAGGAAAAGCTGTGTAGCATTTGAATGCATGAAAAAGACAGGAGATTTTTGAGTAGTGACTTCAATTTCTCACGTGTTTGTACTGCTTATAGAACAATTAACTCTCCCATACCAACAGAAGCCTTATAAGAAAACAAATTTTTAAAATGGAGAAATTTGAAGAGTATTCAAATAAAAACTTTGGCTAAATAACCTCTGAGACTTAAAAATACTAATTGCAAATATTTTTAGAAAGAGAAAGAAAATTCTAATTTCTGAAAAGCTAACGCAATTATACATTCAACTGGCAATATGCATCCCCAGTTTCTAAAACTGTGTCAGAATGTACCTGCTTCCAAGAAGTACCAGTGAAGGAACAACACACAATGACCGAAGCCACTACTACTACAGAGAGTGAAAAAGCAAGAGATACTCCTTAAAAGGTGGCTCTTTTAGATAAAAAAGTAAAATCAGCTTCATTTTCCTTCACTTAAAGGGATAGCACCGAGATCATCAAGATGAGACAACAGAGTAAAGAAATTTGCAGTCCAGTTCATGTTAAGATATTCTAAGCAAATCGTATGAACATAAATGAATCTTTTGAGCAATCCACCAAAAGCACTGTTTAGCACTACTCATTTTTAACACAGGAAAGAGTAACGAAGTTGAGAAATAGATGACTTCAGAAATGGAGAACTGCACACATATGTGCCAATCTTTCATTAATGCAAGATTCAGGGTACAGTAAAAGACAAAACATTTTATAAACTATACAGATATATACATATTTCTCACATATTTCTTTGTACATTTGGAAAATACTCAACCTATTTTGTGCACAGTTTATGAAAACACGGACTTTAAAAGCCTTCTGTTACCCACCTATCCATACCACTACTCAAACCTTTCCAGCTTTTTTCTTTTTCATATATATACATCAGTATTATTTTTCCAATCCACCTTAAGCATGTGATCAAACTCATTAAGAATTAATACATCAACTGCATTACTTTCATTTGCAGCAACTGTAATTCTAGTAACTACAAGCTATTCAGCTACCCTAAAACACCTAAGGCTGCATAATTTACACATTTAACTAATTATTAAAGATAGTATACTTTTGAGGAAAGAAGTTATCCACATCACTACAGAAGTCAGTTATTAATTTCTTACCCTTTCTCAAATGTCCCTTATATCAGCTTTTACAGATACGTACCAACTGTTTTCTGCCGTACTATGCTTCTTGCCTTTTCTGTTCCTGGAGAGCCAGTGGTTGTAGCACTGCGTTGTCTCATCGGTGCTTGTCCAGGTTGATCACGGCTCCAGCCTCTAGAAAAGGACTTATCAACGGAAGATTTTGGGAATTCATGTCCAACTCCTGCAAAAATAGAATTGTAAATCTATTCAATTCTGGTATCACCAGATATTTGTAGTTGTGCTCTTTCAAAGAGTTTTAAAGTTGGATAGAATAAATAATGTTATCAAAGCAAGCACGATTTCAAAAGCTAAACAGCTCATTACTGGTTTTTAAATATATAAACCCACTCAGCCAGCATTAACACTGAGGGATACTCAAACTTTTTCAGAAGTGTTGGTGCTATTGAACTATTGTGATTTTCTTTTCTGACCGATCAAGTGCAAAACCGCAAGAAAACTGGGTTTACAAAGGTTGTAACCTGATAAGAATGTGTAACTATAGAAACTTCTCCTTTGCTGCTCCTATTAGACAAGACGCAAAAAATACATTACAGACCATGAATACTGTGGAGTTTTTTTCCAAAAAATTTCATCACATTTGAGGAACATGAAATAACGATGACAAAATATTTTAACACCAAATGCAAAAGCAAAAAAATGCGATGATGATCTCAGAGAACAAGGCTCTTTGGAAATTCACAAAAAATTCAGATTTGACATTTATATTGAAGGTCATATGAGGAGCATCAAAACAACTATACGTAAAAAAAAAGTGACCTAAAGAATATTTTCAATGCATTTCCTTACCCACATTGAACTCATATAATCCAAAAATATATTTGATAAACAACTACAAACATTAAAAGGGCATCTTCTTGGGAAGTGAGCCCTAGTACAACATGTTCATTATCATTATCTCTTTAAGAGAGGGAAACAAACATCCACATAGATTAGGTCTCACTGACAAACCCTAGGATATTGTCGGAAGTACCTTCCCTCAGGTTTGACTGTAGAACCACATTAATCAGAACACAGAAAGGTTAAAAAGTAGACTAAAACTTACATTTTTTTTCCATCTTTATTACTCACCCCAATTATAATCCTGCCTCTCACTATTAGATCTCAAAGCACTTTAAAAAGGTGAACAGTATCGTTACCCATGTTTTACAACAAAGGAAACAAAGGCAGAAGTGATTGCTCATGGTCACATGCAAAAAGTCTCCGATCTGGGAAAAGAATCCAGGTTTTGCAACTCTCAATCCAGCACTCTGTCCAGGAAGACAGACTTCCTGTCCCTTACCAGTTTCAGAACTGTACCACTATAAGCAAGTATCCACCTCATCTCCCCACATTATGTCCTACAGAGTATTTCCTGCATTGTTTAGGAATCAGTTTAAAATCTGGTACCATTCATATGGATTATTAAAAGTATCCTTTCTCGTAAGTAGTCCAACCAGGTCTCCAACAAAACCTGTCTTCACCATGGCTTAGTGATGAATTAGAACCCAAACAAAACTATGTTCCTCTTACATTTAAACAAGATTCATTGGATTTCAGGATCAATATTCCAATTGTGCTTGCAATAGCCACTTGCTATCTAACATTTTTACTAGATGTGTAATCTTAGTTACTTTCAAGAAGTTATGATTGGGACTCAACTATTTAATTGCTTTGATGAAAGGAGAAAGGCATAACTCACTACAGTATAACATTTTAGGTTAAATTCAATGCACCTTTAGGAACTACATTCCATATTTGCCTATTTGCAGGACTGAATCTTTACACGGAGATTTTGTGGTGGTTCTAAAAAGCTGCCTTATCTTAAAGAAACTGAGTTCTTTCAGGTGACAGAGATGCCTAATTAGGAGTACTAAAAAGGCTAGACGAGAATTCTGCTGTGCCCAACATCTCATTAGCCCAGCTCAAATTCACACGACGTGTATACAGTGTTGTCTTACCTTTGCCTTTGTGCTTTTTCTGCTTCTGCTCACTTAATTTATCCAACGGCAGGTCACTGAGGTCCAGGCTATACAAGTTTCTAGCTAATACTTTAGTTAGTGTCTCCATTGTCAGTGACCACTCAGTGGCCAGCTCTTCCCAGTATGTCAGAGATGACATTACAGACAGCAAGTCATCCCAAAGTTCTCGAGAGATGTACACATTTAGATTCGCTTTGATCCAAGCTACTATAAGAGTCTAAAAGAATAAAGTGAGAAAAGTTGGGTTCCGAACATAAGATGAGAACATTCAAATGTTACTGCTTAAAAAGAAGTTTCTAACTGCCACAGAAATTTCTGTATAGTCCTAACATACTTTTCCTCACCAGTACACACAGACTTTTCATGAATTATCGAGTGTTAACATGGGTTTCTGACTCAGATACAGGAACAACTGGTTTGACTCATGAAAGATCTTTCAGTATCTCACAAGTTTTGCCAAAGAGTTTTGTAACACTTTTCTCAATTAGTTCTCATCACATCCATATTTTGTGTACCTTTTTTTTTCCTACTACAGAATCTAGAAACTTTACAGATCCTCTTTACAGAGGAGCCACAACAGCACTCCGCAACTATAAACCAAAAACCATTGTCACAGTGTCATTAAATATAGGACAGAAAAGTAACAAATGTAGCCAGTTCTTTAACCCACATCAATCACATTATCTGGGTAACACGATCAATGATTTAAGATGACAAACCAGCCAACAGTAGTTGTTGCATCTAATCTCTTGGTCAAAATTAAGCTGGATTAATTAAAGTGAAGTTATGTTTAATTGCCTGAAAAAGAGGTCCTGCAAGTCTTCCAGCTAAAGTGGAGGTTTTTCTTCCTTGATACTGCAAGAAAGTCTGGGGTGGTATTTTCAGCACAGATTCAGTAACCCTGAGCAGCACAAGTAGCATCTGTTCCCTGCAAAACAATATTAAACTCAGAGTTACTGTTTTGTTATACTTCCGTATATATCAGGATACTTTTAAAGATAATAACCGAGCTTGACTTGCTCAAGCACATTCCAAATAGGAGACAGTGATTGCAAACAGCCTGACTTGGTTCTTGCAAAAGAAATTATTCCAATCCCCTTTTCACACTTAAGAGTGAGGAACCCCTGTTGCCCTCTAACATCTTCTGCCAGGTCATTGAAGCGCTACCACTTTCAACGGCCTGAAATTACAGGCCAGGTTTTAATTATACTTCCAAACTGAGCTTTTTTTTTTTCTTGGTATCAATCACAGGCTTTGGCAATGTTACGTTATCATTAACATAGCTCAATTATTTTGTGTGGCACAATCTTTGCCACCACAGTCTAGAATCACTTCTTTACAGTAATGTGGAACTGGTGAAGAAAATGCTAATCTAGTGGAATCCATTTTCAATTGTTACTCCCAAATTTCCCAGTGGCTAGCCTTGAACTGACTCCATATTTCCTCACAAGAGGAGACAAGCTTCACATGACACGGAATGCCAGCTCTACTTACCCAGAGTTCAGGAAATACTAGTGACAGATTGAACGCAAGTTACAATGGAGTAAATCAGCCATTTGAAATCCCCTTGCTACTGTTTCCTTGCGATAGAGAACAGTGGCAATATACTACCTCATTAAAGACAGCTATTGAAGGGAGAGAGGGAAATAACAGGAATGAATTTGAAATGGGTCCCTTGTACTGGCTAAGCACCTTAAGCACTGGAAAGGAACAAAACATTTAAACCGTACATGGACTCCTGTACAAAATTACAGATCGAGAGCAACCCTCATCTGATAATAAATTATCCATGCTTATCTGAGGATTTTTTGTTTATTTTTAAATAAGGCTGTGAAGTTTCATATATGTTTTCATATTTGGCACTTTGACACATGAGCAAAACACCCTTGATAAAAGTCATCAGTAGCTCCTTAACAGTAGTCTGTATATCCTAGCTTACTTTTTTCACTAAGGACTAAGCTGCCTCAAACTAACTACGTGTTTACTACCGGCTTTAGCAGAGCTGATAACCTCTTTCCCTGTGGTAACTTGTCTGTGATGCTAAAGTCTGCATATTTACTGATTTAGAGAAACTGGTTCACACAGTCAATACCACTCTACTGTGTTTGCTACGAAGTAAATTTTCATATTTGTCTTGTGAATAATCTAAGAAAAAAGCATTAGCATTTTACCATGTCTTCTTGTCCATAGTCACTTGGACTACCATGTGCCGGTAGATATTAAGAATGCGTTTACACATATCAGTGTGTTCATCGAGCAGAGGTTTAATTTCATTTGCAGGTTCAAGAAAGAATATATTTGAAGAATTTATTATAAAAACCTGTAAGTAGAAAAGAGTGGTGGTTATGAGCTTGAAGCACATTGATGTTTTCAGCAATTCAGTTGGTAATAACCAGGAAAATCTATGATTAACAGAAAGGTTGCATATGCACTCAGAAGTATATATTTAAACATAAGTTACCTTGATGTGATGTTAAACAATAAGACTGATTTTTTTCCCCTTCTTTTTCTACAAAATGTATTTGCATATTTTTGCTCTCATAGACAGATGGTACAACAAACTACTCAATACAATTATGTTAATATGATGGACAAAAAGTCCCAGTAAAGGATTCCACTGCACAAAAGTTCCACCTGTAAGCCAGCAACTGACTAGTATAATATACGCTAAACTACTTGAGATAGTCCTGGTACACTGTGTGTGCTTCAGCATGACAAGGCCTGTGTCATATTCTGGAGAGAACTAAAGCATTCATCCCACTGTAATCACTAAGGCTTACCAAAAGTAGGAAAGAGGATACCTTCTCCAAAGTGGTTGAGTTTGGTGGACAGTGAATTAGGGCTTTCAAAATGAAAATGATGAAAACAAAGTAGGAGAGGACACTGTAGGAGTTACAAGAGCTACTACTGAACTGTTGTTATATTTTTATGTAAGTTTAAAAAGTATTTGAATCAATGGTGAGCCCTAGATTTCCACCTAATTTTTATTTGTCGCTCTTAACCCACATGCACAGGAAATCATTGGTTCTACAGTTTTAATTTGCCTCTACTGAGAGCTTTGGATTTTAATAATTAAAAACTGTTAGTGTGCAGCTTTACATTCACTAGCCTCAATGTCCTGCTTTGAGGATGTTCAACTAATGAACATACCCTACTCTAAGTGCCTAGAAATAAGTCTATGCAAGAATTAAATGGGAAGAAAACTCAAGACAGAAGTCTTGGATTCTTGATTCACAGAAAAAATCAAATGTCGGGATCCAGGTCGGGAAACCTCTCAAATTCAGACATCATACTGGTTTAAAATGGTGTCTTGACTCCATTTGTGGCTAAAAAAAAATAAATATATGTGCTGGTCAAATGAACCTTTCTCTAAAAAACTCCAACATGAGGAATCTCCTAGGCATTCTCAGATGTGTAAACCTTAGCAACAGACTGCAAACAGATAGACACTTCACTGTTTTTTTTCTCAGAAACACTTCATAATCTAAATAGTCATCGTATGCAAAGATTATGAAGCTAAAATTATTGTAACATCTTGAATTTAAAAGCTATTTCAGTTACAAAGTTTATTTCTATATATAACAGTGTACAACACAATAGGAAACCGTATTTAGGAAATCATTCAAGCTGTTGTAAAAATAATGAGCTCTAATTAGCATGGTCACCCATGGAAAAATTGCACACAGTGGAATGGCAAACACACAGGTCTATTTTAGTTTGCTTAGAATCAATTTTCTTCTGGATAAAAGAATATTACGGAGGCTACAGTCATATACACATCTATATGCATGTATGTGCATGCACATACACATAAAATGCACACATTTTATATGACCTTAAAAGCATTTCAAAGACCCTCAAATTATACACAATTCATTTTCTATATCCTCAACTTCAGTAAAGCATTTTGCCGAACATTTGAAATTAACACAATTTCTACCCTACACAATTTCTACAATTTCAGCCGAATTTCCGGGAAGCAGTTAGAAAACTTCTGTTAAGGAACTTCTGAAACTCTCCCATTCCTTAAGGATATCACTGAAGCAGAGAATTGTGGTGTCTGATCAAATTTTTCAAAGACTTATATGCTCACCCCATCTCTAATGCAGATAAAGATGAGAAAATATCCCTGTACAACTTATTATTCAGGTTAGGAAAACTGCATGTTTGCATGTTTTTTGTGTGGTGACTAATAGCTTAAAAGAAAAAAGCTTCTAAGCATTCTCATTAAACACTTAATTAGAATAATTTGATGGTGTGGCACTCAAATGAGAATTATTTTTTCTGTGACATGATGCAGAGCAGAATGCATGTCCTCATGCAAAATTAAAAGATTTTTTTGCTGTGTTATGCAACACCTGTGTATACATTGTCCTACTTAAGGTCAATAAAGACATACTGAACCACTGTCATTAACACTATTTATCATCGCACTTTTTAAATCTAAAAAAATATAAAAAATTCAGAGATGCTTTGAAGGAGGAGCGTGAGTTTCCCTTGCAGGAGTATTGCATTATATTCTACTTTTTACATACTGATAACAAGATCTTTATTATTAGGATGAAAATCAGATATCAAGTCTATTTCATACCTGCAATACTGACTGCACTCCAGCTCGTACATTTTGCTCTTCAGTATCAATTTCAGACATTTTATGCAAAGTGTCTTCGTAACAGCCATTTCTTGCCCAGTTTGAATTTCTAACATGACTGGAGTTCATCCCTTTTTCCTGAAAAATATTTTTTTCTTAAAATCCTATAGATTTGTAGACAGGTATTTTGGCTTTATATTAAAGGAAAAAGGATACCACAGATATTAAATGATAAACGATGGTAAACAGATGTTTAAGATGCATCTTAAAGACACAACTGTATTTTAAGAAGTTTGTAACAATTATTTTAAAGTATCTGGATGAAATAACTACTATTTTCCTCATCCTTTTATTTGCATACAGTTTTTACACAGCTGAAGGTTGGCATACTGTATAATCCACAGAACAGTTCATAAAACCACATGAAATTTTAAATTGAACTAACCATATTAAAAATCTACAGAAAATGGATCAAATCCCATTCATGCACTGTTTAATTACCATTGATTCTCCCCAACAAATTAAACCACATTTAATCTGTCTAGGAGGCCTCTTCTCTGCCTACTAGCATTTCCAAAAGATGCACAAATATTAACCAACAATATTTTACCTCTTCTCTTTCTTTTGCTTTCTCTGATGAATTGTGGTCAATGACACTTTCATCACAATCTACAGTTGTGCACTGCATTATTTCTTCAGGTTCTTTCATAAATAAAGGCTTGTCTTCTTGTTGAATCCATTCTTGATACACCTTTACCACTTTCCTCATGGCAGCTGCTTCACATATTGGCAACAGAAATGCCTGTGAACAGAAAAAGAAACAGTTACAATACTTGAAATCAAGTTGGGCTCTATAACATACAGGTTCTAAAGGATAAGGGGAAAGAAACCCACAGCAACTGTAGATTCTTAACAAATAAATTACTCCTGAACCTAATTGTTTGCTCACTTTCTTAATCTGTAAACTAAAAACATGAAAAAAACTGTTTTAACAAGAAAACTTATCAAGAAAGCACTTTGAAAGCTTCACTGCCAAGGAAAGATATATGAGAATCCATACAGGCATACCTACTCGACACCTAGCCTGCTGAAATTAAGGCCCAAACACTCATCAAAATTATGCAAAACGAATAACCAGAAGTTTCTATTAAAACATCTTCCATTCAGAGGATTTGGAAGAGTGGCGCTAAATCAGTTCTAAATAGTGAACAAAAATGCAAGTGACATACATTACTGGTAGCCGCGTATCTTATTTTTAGCTAAATGAGATTTTACAAAAGAGTATCCTTAAAACAAATGACTCCCTGAAAAGACTTCAGAATCATTGTTTCAAAAATTTGTGCATTTGAGTCAGTGCGACGGTGAGTCAGTGCCCTCTTCAGGAGGTTTTCTGTATCTGCTGTACTGGTAACAACTACTCATAGCTCAGAAACTTTTAACATTAGTCAGGTTTTAACTAACTATAAGTACATTTACCAAAGACCACGATGCCCTAATTGTATTTAAAAAAGAACAGATAAACCACACTAACACATAATTTTATGAAGTCCATGGTGTGAATGTTGAAAACTCATTGCCCCTATCTTTAAGGAGTGCCCACTTGACACAAGCGGTGTGTTGTCTCTCTGGAAATGGACATTTCATGCCCGTATCTCACTAAAAAGAATTTGCCATGTATTACAGAATTCAACTGGCAAGTTGATCAGTCACACACTATCACTCACCAAGTCCAACAGTCTTCTGCAAGCCCAAATACATGGGTTTTTTGTACCCTGGAGTCTAAAATGCATAAAACTTTTTCTACAGACAATCTTCCCACCATTCAGTACACCTGAAACCTCCTCCTGACTGGAATAACTTAGCCCCAATGTTTTAGAAAAATTACAAACATCTGGCACATTAGAAATGAACTTACACTGAAAACTTCTGGCTAAACAATGACTTAAATGAGATCTCATAATGACACATGATATCTAAATAATCTACATAACATGGACTAAATAATCTACATAACATGGAGTGCCCTGTGAAAAGAATGAAGAAAATTTCCTTTGCTGTCCCTTTCACTGGAGGGGGCAGTTTCTTAATAGACCATCAATATTTTAGACTCTACATTCAACACCTCAGATTCTGTAAGCCCTTGAGCAGCAGCTGAATTTGGGTAACTCTTTATCTCCTTCAGTAATGTGTCCAAGCTCTTCAATACGTTGGATGTGGATAAGCTTCTGACGTTTATTTGCCTCATTCAAAAATATCCTTTCATCCAGATATACTGGAGTTTTAAAATGTTTAGTTTTCTGCTATTTAAAGCAATTAGTGCCATGCATTTCAATTGAAAATTAGTATATTTTTCTTTATGATTACCCAGAAAAATTGCTTCATCTTTTGATCTATAGCACGAGCCATAAAGAAAGCCTATCTTGTTCTATTATCCCACACCGAACTCAGTTACGTATTCTCACATTATAAAGAAAGACTCCATGTTTCAATTTGTTTAATAGTTTCCAGTTGAGAAACACTATTTTGAGTATGCTCAGCTAACATTCCTGGTTGCAGTTAAGTCAGACACAGAAGCTGCTACCTTTTATAGCCACCTGTCCCACTCTTCTGATGAATGCTATCACGGTAAGGACATTCGATCCTAAAACAGCTCTTTAACAGCTGCAGACTCCCAAAGGAAGCTTATTTTACTATGCTTGGTTGTGGGATCTAATAGCTACAGAGTTGATGTATGAAAAGATCAAACATTCCTGTCTATGGGGAACTGTAAAGTCCAAGTTACATGTTGTCAAACTGATTATTAAAGAAATAAAATTAGAAAAATCAGGAACTGGGGATGTTCTGCACAGAAAATATTACAGAATTTTAACTTTTCAATTCTTAAACCTTAAAGGCAAGATGACATAAAAAACTGTACATTTATATAACGTTCTGCTTAGCAAATGCTCTTGAAAGAAAACCATGACCTAATGATCATTTATAATACAATAATCAAGATTCTTGCATTGTAAGGGGGCGTCTTTACCTGTCGAAAAATCTCAGTTAGAAAATTAACATTGCTTCTTTTAGAAGAAAAGACTTTCCGGACAATTTCAATATCGGTTAAATGCTCTTCATCAATACTGCAGAGGCTGGAAGAACTTGGTTCCCTCTCTGTTAGAGTACTTGTATTAGAATGAGATTGTTCTGGCTCTGCGTTTCTATCCTGCTTATCAGTACTGTCATTTTTGCTGTCCTCCCTTGAAGCCATGCTAGCAGCTGCTCTCTGAAACAAAAATTAAAAGAATATTTCACAGCTCATTTTTAGTACAACAATTGAACGGTACAATTTCAGTTATACAACAGTATATTTTAAAACAGTACAAAGAATTCAGGAAGAAACCCAAAGATAGGATTCACTGCATTTCAAGGCTTCTTATGTCTATTTGATTAAAAACAAAATTTGGAAAAAAAAAAAGCATAGCGAGTCCTTCTAAAGCAAATTCACAAGCAGAAAATTTGTTTAGATACTCCTTTTTAAAATTCTTTATTAGTTATAATTATTGGAGGAGGGGACGTTGTTGACATAAGAATTAAGACAAAAACATGAAGACAAACACTTTTTTGTATATTTCGGTTTACCTGAATATTCTTTGGCACATTTTCACCTTCCATCCCAGGAATATGAGGTCCTGTATGAGGTTTTGGCTCAAGCCAGAAAGACACCAACCATCGAATGACAATAACACGAGCCTTAATAAAAGGCTCCTTTGTGCAATATATTGCCTCATTGGTTTCAGCATCTTTCTTAACCATTACATAGTGTGGCTTTGGTCTCATTTGTGGTATATCTGTAAGGAAACACATCATCTTGAAAACACGTGCAGAGAGAAAGCTCTATATAAGAAAGAAATCCTAAAACCATAACCAGTACACATGAACTTTCAGAGGTGGTGTTTTTTCACATTCACTGTTGCACAACTCATCCCAAGATGTGTCAAAATGGACGTGATACAGAAAATGTCAGGACTAGACTATAAGATAATCAAAAGGCTGCAATTTTCTCCTGGAGGGAGACAATATTGTTGGTCCAACAGACAGCAACTTGTTTCTGCTATACAAAACCTTTAGTTGATTATCTGAAAATTATTTCTATGGCCTTACAGCCTTGCTTGCATTTTTTTTTCTAAACAAATAAACACATTTCATTTCTTTCAGCTTTTTTTTAAGTTACGTGCTGTATTCAATATTTAAACGTAAACTTCACCAAACTCACTACTTCACACTTTCATTGAAAACCGCAAATGAGTTCTAAGTAGCAAAATAACTATTAACTATACTAGAATATGGCCTATACAAGAAAACTACTTTCACATGGAATTAAGACATTGTCAAATTTCTTAAGAAGTGTTTATAGTTGTTTAAGTTACTAAGCAACAATTTATGTAACTCATACAATTTTACAGCCTTTTCAGAGTCCTATATGTCACTTATCCCCTACTATCAAACCTACTGGGAAAAGCAGATGCAGTTCAGGTGCAAGGGATCACCACATTGACAATTATATTATCAATTATATATTATTGATAATACTCATGATAAATATATGTATTGGAAAACAGAGTCATAGAACTAACGTACCCTAGAATGCAATGCTGGCTGCACTGTCCAAGAAGCCTGGAATCTTACATTATGCATCCCTAGAAAGAACTCTATGTTGGTCTGCAGCAATCCACAATATTGTAATATAATTAGTGATAAGGGTCATCAGTTCTGTACCAATACAGATCCCAACATCTAATCATGGCTACAATGGGAGAGCTTTGATTCCAAACTGTATGCTAACAGCAGCTGCAATAAACACAGCCTCTTCTGACCCTGAAGGTGAAGATGAATAGAACAGAAAGAAATCCTGCTCCGAAGCCACGAGTTTCACAGTTTCACCCAATGCCACACCTGCACTAGCTAATTTTGCTGGACTGTGCTGCCAGAGCAAGGGCACATTCATCTACCTAGGACTTAGCTGAAAGATGATTCTGTGGCAATAACTTCTGTAGTAGCTTGCAGGGAATGTAATGAATGATCCCCAGCAGCATGCCAACTGGCAGGAACTGTGGTTATTTGGAGACTATAACCTACAGTTTCTTTTTCTCTGTCCCATGTTCTACACGATGGATCAGAACTGTTTAGCTCTTCTGGGTATCTACTGTGCTAGTGACAACGATGCTGACAATGTCATCAGTATTCCTGAATGCTTCAGACAAAAAGTGACAGTCCTTAATAACTCAATGTGGATGGAATTGACATGTGTGGTAAAAACATTACAAAGATTGCGGGGTGGGGATGCACGGACAGCCCGTTTTTAAATTGTGCATAATGCACATTTCTGCAGGGACAGATATGAACAGCCCAGTTCAACTCCAGCCACGTATAAGCCAACTCAACACTGCAAAACATCATTTCTAGGTTTCACAACACAAGACAGGGTGTAGAACAGTTCTGCAATGCAAATCATCAGTCTGAAGCAGCTACGAAACTTTCAGGTGCAAATGACATTTCTCTGGGAGTGGTGTGTCAACTCTATTCCTTGTTCTGGAAGAGCAAGTATGAGATCTGCCCGATACAAGAAGTAGATGAAAAGTTGTCTGAGGACTGGTTATGATGTGCTGTCAGAACACACCCTGCTGCTGGTGTTTCAGTATCAGGATTTTCATCTGGTGACAGCACACGCAGAAAAAAAAAACCAACCCAAAAAGAAAAGAAAGAAAAAAAAAGAAAAAAAAAGAAGGAGCCATGGAAAATGATGGAAAATGATCCAGACTTAGAGAAGGACAGGTTGGACAGACGTGGTATTTCAGCACTGCCTCAACTCTTCTATAGCTTGCAGCACATGAGTAAGAGATATGTTCCATGGTTTTACAAGCCAGAAAGAAGTTCAAAGATACTAATGGTGGGAGTCAAAGAAGATGCAAAGTAGTCATGCTGAAGAATATAGAGTTGTTCCCTGACTGTATCTTCCTAATGCAAGGTGAAGAGTTGTTCTAAGGGATCCAGCATAATTTCTGCCGGGTTATAGTATCATAATCCAGGCAGAACAAAACTGGATAGCAGCAAAGAAATAATCAGCTACAATCTAGCTACAACTTATGTCAGCCATATATACTTTTAGGCATTTGAAGTGAATACAGCCTACCTGCCAAACTGCTGTAAACGTTTCCTGGCTAATATCACAAATACACAAAACATCCAGCATCAGCATTGAGGATATCCAAGCTGGTATATCTCAGTGTCATTTCAAGAGCCACATACAAAAGTAGTCATAAACTCATCATGATGCTGCTAAACTGAGGAATGTTTCCAGAACAGATTTTAAAGTTACATCCACTATTTTTAATGGAAGCATGATTTTTAGAGGAAAAACCTACATGACTCTTGTACACCCATCCACCTAAGTATGTAATAAATGCACAAAATACTTTTTAAAAAGCATACAAAGAGTTTATTTACTACAAATAAAAAGATAGTACATTGTTTTCATTCTGTGGAATGCAACAGACTAGTAAGAAAATTAAAAATGAATACATCTTAAACAGAAGCATGTTTAACAGCACAACCAGTGAAAAAAAGGAACCAAATGCCTGGTAGCACAGTACTTAAAGATGCAAAAATCCGTTCTCTCTGGTATCTTAGTATTCAGCAGGGTGTGAAGGCTGCAATACAGGCCATGCAGTAACAGCACTCGGACAGTATTTTCAAAGGGACAAGACATCCAGTAGATATGCAGTAAACATGTCTTTGCAGCACACTGTCTCCTTCTGTAGTTTCATGATATCCTCTCAAAACATCCTCTCTCTCTCTCAAGTCTCTCACAATTGTATTAATTGCTGCAGCTGCCTCTCAAACGTATCCTCCACCAATCCTTGTATTTTCACATTTCTGTCCATCTTGGAAGTAGGTGTCAAGGCTCCAGATGAGGACACTGACGTAAAACCAAAGCAAAACAGAAGCTTATTAAAGTGACTCAAACAGCACAGGAGGAAGTATTCCCTTGCCCCAACTTTTCATTTTTCCTTTCCATTTTGTTTTGGGCTTTCCCCTCCCCACCCCTTCCCCTCTGGGAACTTGGTGTGAGCTAGTGCCAAAAAGGGCAGGAAGCTGTAGATGGTGAAAGACATACACAGGGTAGAAAACGAAAAGGCTAGTAGAAACACAGTTATAATGGTGGACACTTGTAGTTTTGACCCCGCTTACTTTTTGAGGCAATAAAGGCTTCAAAAGGAATGAAGAGCTGCAGAGAGCTATAGGACAGCCCACTTTGTCTCCCTGCAAATGAAGTAGCCAAATCTAAATGCCTTGGAAATGGCACAGAAAGGCAAGTTACTATGATGTAACAATGTCCCTGGAATCTTAGTGCCATATTTGTAGTTCTTACTAAAAAGTTTCCAAAGACTACATTATAGACTCTGAACAGATGTTAAAAAGACACACAAAACAAAACCATCTTGTGGGCTCTTCTAACCCTGTCTTTCTCTTCTAAGCCTGTAATACTCAGGCCAGAACTTGAAGGAGGCACAATACTAGCTTCTTGTAACTGGAATGTTCATTGCTCTTTACTGTAACCTATCTACTTATCTGAAAATCTGCCTTAACAGAAAGAAAAAGAAAATAAGTCTTAATCCAACATACTATCTCCAGTAATGGCCCGTATGAATGCTTGCTTAATAAAACTACTGGTTTCATTTGTACCTCATGACTTCTAAATTAAACATTACACCAGTAGAATAAGAACTTCTGATCTTAGTAGCAGGCTCAGTGTCAAAGTTTGCCCTGTTTTCTCCCTAAAGGTGTCAGTTTGGTTCAGAACAGGCACAGGATTGTTTTCAAATAGGGTGGGGAGAGGCATGCCAGAGAACAGCTTCTTAGAGGAGAAAAGGCTATTCTACTCACCAGTGTTTCTGTTGTTTTCATCACTGTATTCTTCCCAAAATCCTTGTCAACTGTTGCTGACTTTGCACAGTTTAAGGCACTGACAGTAGTTTTGGAGATCTGTGCCCATTTCCTCTTCTTCTTTCCCATTGTCCTCTTCTTTAATAAGGCTTTGGAAGTTTCTTGTTTATGGTTCACAGAAAAAGAGAGGACTACAATAACACTTCTGTGGAAGACTCAGTCAAGACCTTCACAGAACAAGAAAATATGGTTTCCACGTTTCTTGTCCAAGGATGTCAAGCAGAAGTAGGTTTGCTTTCTCAGCATTGCTTACCATTGCTCTTGTAGCTATTTTATCACTGAACCTCTTTAGTATCTTCACACAACTCTTGTTCTACTGTTGTTTATGGCTGGATTTAGACTGTTTCTTCTCCCCTAGATGGTAAGGTCCAGTGTTCGTCTTTCCCAGGAGAACATGGTTTTGAAACACCCACCTCTGAAGAAAGCTACAATCCAGATACTTTCTGCCAGTCCATGTACATGTAAGACCTTTTCAAAAAACTTCCCTGACAGCTTGATTTTAGAATATGAAATTGTGGCTGGAGACCACTATTAATCCTTGTGAGATGCTGCATCAACAGGTAAGGGGACCAGTCAGGTGTCCATATTATTCAAGTAATGAAATGGCAGCTTAAAGCTTGTTTGCAAAGCAATACGTGTACACAGGAGTCTTGAACTCTCTTGACTTATAACCAACATGTGTCTTGGGTGCATGCAACCCTGAGCTAGCAAAATCAAGATATGCAAACAACATTCCAGTTTAGAATGGACTAAAAGCCTCTGAACAAAACTCTAGTTAGATTTGCTTAGCAAACACCTAAAATTCTGCTCTCTCTATGGAAAGATATATTCTAGCACCATCAGCTTTAAAGACCGTGTTAAATCTTAACTTCCTCTTCCTACTGCAAGCTCTTGACAAAATACGGTTGACACAAAAACATAACTAACTTTGCCCTGACTGAACTATGAGCAAGCACCGTATGATGCAAACACTATGATTCTGTATAGATAAAGCCAACATCTCCCAAAGAACAGCACACTAACACTTTTTATATCAGCAGCAGTGGTTTCTCTTCAGAGCACAGTTTAAATCAACAACAGACATCACATTAAAGAACTATTTTACAAGAACTTTTAATTTACCTGACTCAGGTTAAGAGAGCAAGACTGACTCTAATGAAAAGGTCAGGTGCCTTCACAAACAGAGAACTGAAACCATGAACAGGAACCATAATGTGTTTTCATAAGAAATATTTTTTGATTATGTTCTTTATGGGCAATGCAACTCCAGCAAAAACCTGCTTTGCTATACTCTCTATTAGAGAAAATGTAATGATTTTATCAGGTGTGTTAACACTTACCAAGTATAGGGTTATACAAGCTGGTCTCCTTACAGATGTTTGGGAAAATAGAAGGTAAGTAGTATTTCTTAAAATTTGAGAATAAAAATGAAAATCCCTTTTCCTGGTTTTCCTTGTTCTTCCATTCTAAACTCTTAACCTTAAAAAAAAAAAAGTTGGATAAAGTAAACATCTAGAAATAGAAGAGAAAGATGACTGATAAAATGACTTCTAAGTTTATTTATTTGGAACGAAATCATATGCGTTTTAATAAACACTTTTAGACAGCTAGAACAGAAACTAGCTAG
This sequence comes from Ibidorhyncha struthersii, assembly GCA_013398815.1. Classification (NCBI taxonomy): domain Eukaryota; kingdom Metazoa; phylum Chordata; class Aves; order Charadriiformes; family Charadriidae; genus Ibidorhyncha; species Ibidorhyncha struthersii. Next base: position 277,038 of record VZSZ01006254.1, on the reverse strand, counting down.
GAAGTGTCAATGAAATAAAGACTGTTCTCTTCCAAAATGTTGCTTCAAAATTAACTGGAACACATCACATACTGAAACAAACAGAAATACATTTGCTTTTATGGTCACCTTGTCAAGTCAGGAAGTAAACCCAAATTGACTGTTTTTAATAAAACTGTTCTTTTATTTCAAACTTTTTTATAAGAAAAGGATAATTACTGAATGCTACTCTGAACACTTGTTCGACAATTTCTTTTAACACATGTTGACTAACAAGCATTCATATATTCATTATAATAGGTACTTGGATTCATTTGTGCAGTTGGCGCTATGAAACAAAGAAATCTGTCGGCCACATGCAGCAGAACATACAACTTTAAAGTTGAATTACACAAACCTACTTTCATGGATCCTGAGTGCTAAGCCTTCCCCATTATGAAATGTTTTCCTACTGACAAGTATGATAAGTTCTCCTTAATAATAAACCCAACATGCAGTTTCCATCTTTGTCCTGGAGAATCCATCTGCCCGTAGAGTTGGGTAATCTGTCAAGTCTACCATAAATAATATAAAGGAAGTTTTCAGAAAAGTGCTTCCCCCTGCCTTTTTTTTTCCCCATCCTCTATTCCTTACTCCAAGTCCCCGGTTCTGTTATGACCTATTTTCAGGGCAATGGGCCTTGAGAATGGGATATATACACATGTATATACTCCCTCCCAATATAATTCAATAGAATGCATGACTAATATGTAGAAAGGACACAAAGTCCTTTACCAGAGCTTAATATAAAAAAATAACTATTCAGCTTGGAATTATCAGTGCCTCTAAAGAGACGTGAGCAAGAGACTTTAGCATTCACATTAAAAACAAGTTCTATGATACTTGTCTCAATGGCTTATGTAAATGTAAATATAATACTACAAAGTTATTACATGGAAGGCAGTTGTGTTCAAGAATGTAGGGGGTATTTTTATTTCTGGAAGTGACCGGCCAATTTTGTTTTTTCTCCATGCTGCAATCTGATGCAAGACCCTGTGGTAACAGGCCTATGAATCTTCACAGAAGACAACTGGAGATTTCCTAGGAGAATTTGCTTTTTACAGAAGACACTTGGGGGCGAGGAGGGCGGCAAGGGGGAGGAATGTTTAAAACATTTTTATATACATTTGCAGTGCTACTAGTAAGTATGTTCTTGTAGTGGACAAACAGGTGTTAGTTGTTTCATACTCCTTTGCTTGAAAGCTATAGAACATACCTGAATTACTATGTATTTCAAAAGTGCTTCTAAGAAATAGCTTGTTAAATCTTCTTGTCCTTTATCTCCTGATTGTGGAGGAACAAGTGGAGTGATTTCCTCTATAGTCACTTGAGCTATTAAAAAAAAAAAAAACCAAGAAAAAGAGTCGTACATCTAATATTTAGACCATTTCTTCTTGTGCATAAATATCAACCAAATTATGAAAGCAGAAAAACCAGAAATGTACTGGGGTAAGCAGAGAAAATTACAGGCAAAATAATCCACCCATAGATTAATGAAAACTAGGAAATTTTAGCTAATAAACCACCACAGAACTGATTTCTTACATGTGTAAAAACACAGCAGGTAACTCGGTACTCCCTGTGCACCTTGGGAACCTACCTGCCAAGATCCAGTTTTTCCAAAAGGCATAACCCATTTCTTCTGGAATTTATGCAAACAGTAGCACAGAATTTGTGTTTCACATATGCTAAATCATTACTTGCATTTCTCACGATTTTGTTCATTTAGCAGTTCATCAGTTACATTTCTGTGAAGTTTTACAAGCTCTATACTTTCTTTACCTCTACAGTGAAGCTAGTTCTGTCTATTTTTCTGTTGTTCCTGTAGTTAGGTGTTCGCACTACCAGTCAAGGAGACACTGCTTGCTTCTACAAGCAATGCTTGTGTCAGCTCTAAAACATTGGGTGGAGGTGGAAAAAAAGCCAACAGTACTTCATGTTCAGAGGAAAAAGTGTTTAGCTTCTTATTCACATTTATGTGAATACAATTTGCACTTATGACCCCATCCAATTGCAATTCATTAATAAATGAGCTTAAAACCCTACTAACAGGAATAAATTGAGTTAGAAGGCAAGAGGCTCCCAAAAGCTACCATTATCTGATACTTACTGCTAGAGTGAACAGTCAAAGGAAAATGTCGTAAGAATTATCTTAAGAAAAAAATCACCCTCACTCTATTGATTGGAGTTAAGACCATGATTTTCTTATTAGAAAAATAAACAAATCTGGGAAGTATAAAAAGTTTATCTCGGAATGCTCAAGCCCCATGCAGAGCTTTCTGACCTCAGGATTTGCAATTTACAAGCTCCAATTCTTTTGGAAGATTCCAAGCCACAAGAATAACACAGCTTTAATTGCCTGGTCATACACAGACACAGCAGGAAGATCAACCATTCAGCTTTATGCATTGCCTAACAATCACTCATTCTCTTGAAGGCCATGCCAGAAACTACTTTGTGTCGCTTGCTCCCTAGAGCATGGCCAAAGCCAGTGCCAATGTTCAACACAAGCAGAATCCACCTGTGCGAGTTTGCAGTAGATGCAGTATCTGCTTGTAATTCTTAAGAAGAATGACATGAAATTGGTCAGTTTATTTTCACCCCCTATGTGTTAAACTACTATACCCATACTTTTTAAAAGCAAACAAACAAACAAAAAACAACCCACCCCTGAAAAACAACAAAAGACAAAGTTACTTAAGGAACAAGACCTAATAAACTACCGACAGCCTCATTAATGGCTCCATAATCTCTCTCCCTGGGTATATAAATATGCTAGTTCTTCATTATTTCAACTTGCCTCTTCTGTGCTGAGAATTGAATTATGTAGGGAATTGAGTAATATTACCAAATTACTTACTTTCTTGAACATTAAGTGGAGGGTTAATGAGATTATCTAGTGTTCGGGGGCCATATTCAGACTGTGGTGATGAAAATCCAGGAATCAAGCAAGAAAACATCCATAATTGTTCTTTACCACAGTTATTTTGAAGTGCTTGCAGCCACAAAAGAAAGAGACGCACGCCCTCTCGCCGTATCTTAAAGGAAAAAAAACAGAACAAGTTAACTTGTCCCAGAACATACTAAAGTATTTCCATTTGTCCTCGATGGAGAAGGAGAAGGGGGTGGTAGAAAAGATGACAATATACAGACAGTATGACCACCAGCAGTCAGCAGAGCTAAGCTAGCACATCTGCTGCTCCCGCTGAAATGCAAGGACAACCCTGGCACCTTCACTGCTCTTTGCCTCACAGAATCTCTTTCAAAGGGCTTTCTCTGAAAGATGAGAAAGAAAACCAACACAAGCCTAGTCACTTGCTCGACAACAGCAGCACAAGATACCATGTGAATTTTTCAGAAAATACAAAGAACATCATAAAATTTCTAAATGTGTTCATGAATTATGACAACAGAGTGAGCTCTCCGCTGGAGAAGGACCTGTTCTACCCTCTTCCATTCCTTCTTCAAGGAAGGTGACGGGAGTCCTAGAGCAGTCCCCTCCTGGCTCTCACACTTGAGAATTTCAGCACCAGCTATGCCTACAGGTGGTTTACAGGAGTGGCATGGTTGGTTGCTGAAGTACCAAAACTACACGTTACACCTGGGCGGCTTTTGTCCCATGGTTAACTGTTATTACATTGCCCATTATCAATAGGTCTTTTTGGCCTAGATAGTCTTCCACTTCCAAGACAGCCTGAGCCCCAAAACCAGTTTCTTTGCTCCTAACAATGAATGGTTAAGGCTTACTTCTGCTTTAATGCAAATCCTTCGATCATTTGCACATATTTTTAACCTGGCTGCTCTATATAAGCACATTACTAAGGTGAGTAGTTCTACTGGGGTAAAGCTGATGATTTGAAGTCATTTTTTCACAACACAAGTCACAATCTGGTTCTCATTCCTTTGGTTTTACCATTAAACTTCACCCTTATGTTCTTATTTGTATTTTTATGTTTTTCTAGACAAAAGTAGTATGCAACTTTTTCTAGTACCTTTAATGAATTTCCAGTGTGAAGAAGCTTCTTTAAAATCAACCCTAAAAAGAAGGAAAAGGAACAACTTTGTCTGTTTTTTCTTTATTAAGTAAGATGTCAGAGTTCTCGGTCAGACTTGATAGTAACTTTTAAACAAGTCCTTGGCAATCTCCAATTTAATCTTGGTGAACTTGATATCCTCAGGCAACTCTCTCAATGCCAGAAGAAAAAAAAAGATCACCTTTCACAGCTTCCTCATAGCCCATAACATCTTTCCCCAAGGACTTTTTGGGATGTGTACAGTAAGAGTACATGATTCTGTAGTCATTAACATGCATAATACCAGCGTTTCCTATTTACAAATACAGACCTCACCCCAATTTTTAAATTTATTACTAAGAGAAAAATTAGGAAAAAAAAAATTACAAAGCAACTTTTCACCTGCCTTTGTTCTCTCTCAGCCACTGTTCTATTTCCAAACTCGCAGCTTTAACTCTATCTAGAATATCTAGAACAGTATCTCATTACATTGGTAGGTGTTTTTGTTTGTTTTCTTTTCTACTTCCCCCACCCCACCCCGTAGCTTGCAAGAGTTTCAAGACCATAATCCCTGTTACGCCACTTAAAGTTTACGGAAATGAGTAGCACAAACAACCAATACCTACTAATAAAAAATAAGATTTAAAAAAAATAAAAAAGAGAGAAAGACTGAAAGGAATAAAGAAAGTCAACTTACCGATACTATGAAATTGCCATCTCTGATGAATCCTTTCTGGAAGGAGTTGCAAAATTTTCTACAAAAAACAGAACCCAAGGATCCATGTTGCAGATATCACACTCAGAAGACCAAAGAGCACTTGCACCGAGGTCACAGATCAGAAGGTGAAGGTTTAACTTAGAAAATTTCCACACTGCTTTCCTTGGAAGCATTACTGTCCTCCCAAAATAATCCCACTCCCAAAGCTAAGAAGCCCAAAGGCTCCGACAGACTGTCCGGCAAGTCCTGCATTGGAGACTTCAGATGTTACTGCAGTTTATCTGGCTCCACTGCTTCATTGCTGGATATTACTGCTTATAGCATAGGGAGTGGAATGGGATGAGTATCTGTCTCAGTTGCTCTGGTTCACAACAGGTTGTATTAGGTTAATTCCACCTTTGTATTGGCTTAAACTGGGATGCTCAGCTGTGAACTCGCCTCTGTAGCACAGGCAAATATTTACTCCAGCCTTCTCAATAGAGAGGTAATGAGCTACAGCAAAACAATGACGAGAAGAGCCAGGGCAATAATGGTCTAACACCTCTCCAACTACACTGGAAGAAGATCATCTTCAGATGGTAAAAAACAGAGCACAGTTTATGACAAAGGCAGTTAAAAATTTTATAATGTAGCCCTTCAACATTTATGCTAGAGGCATTAGCAATTTGTAAACAATCTGATTTTCCAGAAGAAATTCTGGTCCTGGCCCTCCATAAGGCTGTGTAACTGCTTCCAAAGCACCGGTCACCTAATACACCTTTATGTAGGAACGAGTGAACAAATGAACCAGCTCTCTTCAGATTCGCTCTCCTTGTAACAGCTAAACCTACAGTTTTAAGCACTAACATACGTTAAAAAAAATAATATTGAATTTGTATTCAACTTTACATATTTTTAAAAAACACAATTTCTGTTCTATAATTAGAAGCCTCCATCAAAAATGAAAGACAAAAACCTGACATTCTAAGCTCAGAAACGATCTCATTTAATTAAATTTGCTACCAATTCAAGATATACTTTTGGTAAGGATATTGTGAAATGCTATTTTCAAATAATAAATCTTTTTAAAAAATAAAAGGGATCTATAAAAACTAATTCTGCAACAGTAATCTCTTGAGAGAAAAATCACTGGGACCCATACCATTCAATATCTTCATCAATGACATAGGCAGTGGGATCGAGTGCACCCCCAGCAAGTTTGCAGACAACACCAAGCTGAGCAGTGCAGTTGACAGGCTTGAGGGATGGGATGCCATCCAGAGGGACCTGGACAAGCTCAAGAAGTGGGCCCACGTGAACCTCGTGAGATTCAACAAGGCCAAGTGCAAAGTTCTGCACCTGGATCGGTGCAACCTCCAGTATCAATACAGGCTGGGGATGAAGGGATTGAGAGTAGCCCTGCCAAGAAGGACTTGGGTGTACTGGTGGATGGAAAGCTGGACATGAGCCAACAAGGTGCAGCCACAGCCCAGAAAGCCAAATGTATCCTGGGCTGCATCAAAAGCACGGCCAGCAGGTTGAGGGAGGTGATTCTGCCCCTCTACTCCCCTCTGGTGAGGCCCCACCTGGAGTAATGTGTCCAGCTCTGGAGTCCTCAGCACAGGAAAGACATGGATTTGTTGGAGGTCCTCCGGAGGAGGGCCACAAAAACAATCAGAGGGCTGGAACACCTCTCCTATGAGGATAGGCTGAGAGAGTTGGGGTTGTTCAGCCTGGAGAAGAGAAGGGTCCGGGGAGATCTTATTGCAGCCTTTCAGTAGTTAAAGGGGACCTATAGGACCAATGGTGACCAACTTTTTAGTAGGGCTTGTTGAGACAGAACAAGGGGCAATGATTTTAAACTAAAAAGTGGGTAGATTCAGACTAGATGTAAGGAAGAAATTCTTTATGATGAGGGTGGTGAAACACCGGCACTGGTTGCCCAGACAGGTGATAGATGCCCCATCCCTGGAAACGGTCAAGGTCAGGCTGGACAGGGGTCTCAACATCCTTATCTAGTTGAAGATGTCCCTGCTCGTTGCAGGGGGCGTTGGACTACATGACCTTTAAAGGTCCCTTCCAACCCAAACTATTCTATGATAACATGCAATCAAAAGGTCAAAAAGATCACAACTAATCAGATCGTATTTATAAGAATTTCAAAGTGTATAATACATGGGAGGGGAAAGGGGGAGACTACCACCACAAAGTAATGAACTATCTGCAGATACAGAAAACATCTTTTTCCAGTTAAGACATCTTTCTGCAAAACTGCAAGTCAAAATTTTCTCACACAAAGCACATATATACAAGTCTAAGCAAAAGAAAAAGGAATGCAGTTAAGCATAAAGTGGATCTCCAGGCAACTGTAGGACAGCTGTACTGTTATTATTCAACAGGACTTAATTCAAAGTAAAACACTCATACCGGAATATTCAGGTTATCTTACCTCAAAAATAAAAAGAATAGAATCTAGTTCTTCTCTCTGTGACTTGTGACCTAGATGCAATTAAAAATAAATAGAAGATACACTTTCATTATCAAAACAAAATATAAAGAACACTGACAAAGAACCTTAGATGTGTAGAACAAAAACATGCATTTCTACAACCACAAGAACTATTCTGCATTCCTTCTGCAAATAAAAAAAAAAGTCTATTTCCTAGTTACAGTTTATAATAGTTACGTTCCATTATGGAATCAACAGCTGGTAGAGATTAAGCTACACAGTATCTTGTTAAACAAAACTTAGAATAATTCTGCAGAACACAAAGTATAACACCTTAAGAATCCTCATTTAGCAAAACGGCAAAACCAGCCATCAGAGGATAAACTCTCCTTGCTCCCCTTCATGGCATACACATCAAATTACTCTGCCTTTACTTGCAAAGTTAATGCTTACACATATTTCTACACAACTAATGCCATTTGTGACCAAAGACACCATGCTTTTTTTATAACACCCTGCTTTATTTTATAACAAACACAGAATCACGAAGACAAGAAAACTGTTCCATTTGAAACACTTACCTTTTTGTTTAAGACCTACTTCAATAGTCACAAAGTTTTCAAAGAACACATAATATATATGTGAGAAATGTAGGTCAAAAAACTGTTTGAGATCAATTGATTCTGCATTCTCTGAAAAATAGAACAGAACATTGTTTTTTATTTCTTTCAAATATTCCAAGTCAACCACTGCATACAATTATCCAGCAGTAAGAAGTGAAGATATTTAAAAGAAAAATTATAATTGGTAAAGAAGTTCTTGAAGTTTTCATTCTCTCACACTGCAGCTATAGAAATTCAATATGGCACACCATAAGCACCTAGAGCTTTAAAACAGGAAGCAGCATAAACCCCAGTGATGAACCAGAATTCCAAGACTAGCACTGTACAAATGAATGCTGGTTTAATTGCTAATTTAATAGAAATAAAGCTAACGACCCTGCCCAAACTCTACAAGAGAACGATCATCACTGTTTCCAACTACTAGACACAACTAAACTGAAGAAAAAGGGAGAAGGACAGTAAGTGAGGACTGCCTCTACTGGATAGAGAAACAGGTTGGGAGGAAGCAAACAGCAGCACTGAATTCTCACTGCTGCCTCTTTGCTTCCACCAAGCTCCAACATGCACTTTCCTTTCCAGTCTGACCCAGTCCCCCATGCTCCGCTGATTGTGTGGTCTCAGGAGATCAGAAACAGGTGGAAACATCATTGGGAGTGTAGGGAGGATGTGCTTTCTTGTGCATCCCAGGAAAGTTTCCAGACTTTCTTCCTACAGCCCTCCCAGATGGTTTTGTGCAAATTCCCAGTTAAAGAAATACATGATGATTTATCTAGATTTATTTTAAATTGATTGTTTAAAACAATCAATTCTTTCAAGGCTTAGTACACACTGAACCGAAAGACACTCCCTGTCCTGTTAATTAACTATATTAGACAAGAGAAACCAGGTGGACAGAACTATAGTATAGAAGCACAGAGGAACAGGGAGACAGTATTTTATAGGGCAAAACTCTCCCTTTTCATAATATTGATGTGAAACGAACAAACCCCCAAAAAAACATGAAGAGAGGCGAGGCAAACAAAACCTTCACCAACTTTATGCACTAAGGCACTATGTTTCACTGTAGATATAGCTTATTTAAGTCCCCTTCTAATTCTTTATTGGATAATAGTTTAATCTTTTTTAGAGTGACATCGATCTTTATCACCTCACATGACTGGATATACAACTGGTAGAGTATAAAGCACAGAAACAATCATTTGAAAGGATGGTGAAAAGCATGGCATATTTTCAATTCTATTTTATTATGTAGTTCTACTAGGTCTGCCAACTCAATTTTATCACACACCTTGCTATAAAAGCTTCAAATACATGTTCAATTTTTGCAGTATCGCAGCATTCTGCCAACATCTTGCATAATCAGTGTGGTGGAGCCAGAGTGCTCTTGGGGAAGACCATGCTGTATTAACAGCTAGTATCAACTCTTAAAGCAAGGCAGCTTAGCTAGCAATAAACTTAGTGGTGCAGAGCGGCAAGGGTGAGCCTGACCGCCTACAGGATTACCTAACCTCCACCTTTGCAGAAACTGCTATACCACTTAAAGATCAGCAGCATGAGTTTAGAATCTGAAATACTTAAGTAAGGACAAGAAAAAACAAACTGGACCACAATTTTCAGGAGGTCAGGGCAAGTACACAAGAAATGAAGCTATGACTAGAGCATAGGCACAAACATTATATCCACTTCCATTCATGGGGTAAAGCCCTAAGCAAGTTCTAGACTATGGACAAGAAACTACAGCAAGAGGCAAATCAAAAGGTTTTAAGACAGAAGGATAAAAGGGAAAAAGGGAAAAAGAAAGCAATGATTGAGACTTTCAGGAGAAAGAAGGGTGGCAGAAGGTAATCTTTAAGCCCATACATTTAACTGCTGTATGGGAGTTACACATAGAAAGCAGTGGAACAGTTCACTTGACATTAGCCCCAGTTACCAAAGAGATTGGAAGCAGTTAAAAAGGGTCTCTGCCAGTCAACACGCAGGAATGCTGCATTTTTCAAGGCACATTAAATGTTTCGTTTCCTGAAATAGGCCCTTGTTCTTTCCCCAGACATGGGTCAGCAGCAGACAAATAATAAAAAAAAAAAAAAACACCAAACTTACTCCTTAAAGAAGACTCAATCTTAACACAACAGTTCATAGTTTTTGGACACACTATTACTAGATTCTTCAGGAGACAAATTAAAGGCTTGGCCACATAACCAGCCGAACGGTGATTCTCATTTTACCACGTAATTAGTGTGACACTTGCATACACACAACTGGTGCTGTGGTAAGGTATTCTGCCTTTCCAGGCTTCTGTTTAGGGGGGAATTTCAGAGGATGGTCTGTCTTTATTTATTTTGTATTTATTGAAGAACAATGTGGTGCCAATCACCTCAGAAAAGACTCAGAGGAGTATTGGTACACCTGTATTATCATCACTAACACCCAATGAACACTGAAAAAATACTTTCAGAATACAGCTATAGCTTGGAACAGTAGGATGAAAGTCAAAAATTCCTTGAGTTTGCAACTCTTCTTGTAAATCCATTTCACCCCAATTTCTTCCTAAGATCACACTTGGCAGCACAAACAAAAGTTTTTTGAATTCAAAGGAACAATTAACAAGTGAATTCTTGCTATAAGTTCTATTACTTCAGATGGAAGAAAAAAAAACATACAATATTTTATTTAAGGGGAATTTTGTCTTGCGATTACCTGAAAATAATACTTGAAAAAAACCAACCAACCAAGACAAAACAAAAACCCCACTCCAAACTCTATTTCTGTTAATGCTGAAAACCAGCTCTCCTTCTACGGGAGGGAAAACATCCTTGTGCATCTGAAAAGTTTGCCACCTAGAGTAAAAGATACCTTCTGCTCACATCAAAGGATGCTTTTAGTGATTCAGTAAGCTGCTGGTCCAGAAATCTGGAACCTCGCATCGATCAAGGAAGTCTGGAACCTATTATGCATACTCAAACCAAGAATCATGGCAAGAAAGAGGAGGGGGGAGGAAAGAAGCAGATACAGCATGGAGTAACATAGACCTTAGAAGAGTGTGATCTAGACATCATCCAGTCTGGCCACCTGTGTACATCATTCCATTTCATAGCTACCTCTATACTGAACTGAGTCCATATGACTAACACATGGATGGAGAGACTATTGCTCTCCTTGATTACTTTACTTAAAATGCATCACTTACCTATCAACTGAATTTATCGTACTAACTTCCAGCTATACGCTGCTGTTAATGCCTTTTTCATTAATTAAGAATCTGATATATTTTCCCCTAACAAGAGTGCTTCTAAAACATTTAGTTTACCTTTATCCTTGTGATCAACTAAAGATCTGGTTCTTAAACTCTCTTATCTTAAACCACTTTCTTCAATACTAGGTCAACTGTCTCCTCTCTGTGCTCTCCTGAAGTATCATGAAAGCTGCATCCAGAGGTAAAAATCATTTCCTCTGCAAGGAGCATACGTATGTCCTTTTCACACAACCTTGAACTGGGAATTTGCAAGAAGTTGCCTGTCTGCTTTGGCTACTTGATCTTTTCTGCCTTTTTAAGAAGAGAGACATAGCCTTGTTTTTACACAAAGTGGGAGTGGGATTACACAGAAACAGGCTTTCCTCCCTAATTTACTGTTCATTTGTTTATTTACTTTTAAACAAAAGAACTTTGTATTCTCCTAGCACAGATTCATGTAACTAACACAAACTAANCAATGGACGGACTCAGAAGTAGTTCCAGCACCATATAAAATAGCTAGAAAAGTCTCTCAGAATGGGAAATGGAGAAATGAGACGATACATATAGATTACTGTATTCCAACAATGTAAAAAACTAAAGCTTCTACTGTACAAAGCATAGTTCCAGTACACTAAAATCCAGATTTCCAGCATCATTTATGGAAGCTGTTCGTCAAGAAAATGCAGTTCGCTTCATGCTTCACAAAAGCAAGAAACACGGATATTTGATTGCTGAGTTTTCCTTAATGATTTTCTGTAACTTAAAAATTGGTACAAATCTGATCTCTGCATTAACTCTGTGTGTTCAGTGGTGCTTTGGGGTTTTTTTTAAGGAGAAAGTTACATTGAACTACAAAGAGACACTCATTGTACAGCTTCTCTGTCCTTTTATTCCTCCCATAAAACTTTTCTAAAAATAGCTTTAGTTTTTTCTAGGTTCAGCATTAAGAAGGTAAGTTACCTCTTTTGGTTTAAGTTTTTGAAATTGTACTCAGCTTACAGATTTCTGTTCTATTTTGATTTATGAAACAGAGAACCAAACTAAAAATGGAAGACTAATTATTCTAAGCTATTTGTATGACACTCATGACGCATTCAAGTGCCAGATCAACTGGAGTCCATACTTCCATTAAACCCACTGAAACTTGGAAATTCTATTATTCCCCCACCTTATAGACTGGAGCTGTAGCACAGAACAACTAAAGAAAAAAAAAGAAAAACAACCAGAACCACCAAAACCCAAACCCAACAACAAAAAAATCCCTCTACTTCTCCTACCAACTTCTATGCTTGTGTGTGACTACTTTTAGGAACCCATTTTCATATAGTTTCAGAAGGACAGCTCTTTTGAAGGTTAATTGTTCAAAACTTTCTGAAAGGTTACGTTCTTTTCAACTATCTCAGTAGATACTCAAAACTTAAGTCCTCACAGTGATCATTTTAGGAAGAGAAGATTCTAGGCCTAAGCCTTGCAGAAAATTTGTTCTGCCACTGAACTCCACTTAAGAGTAAACCCATTTACTCTAAGCCTTTTATTATAGTTCAATTACCAGCACATCCCTTTTTAACCAGGAATAATTTGAATCCACAAAAGTATTTCACTATTTTAATAAATATGTAACCCTTCAATAGTACACATTAGAAGGACAGTCTTTGAATAACATATCACACTTATAATTACAACACAAGAGTAACACCTCAGTGAGCTTAAAAAAATTAAAACATGAACCAGAAGAAGCAACACAGATTTTTACTGTATACTTAAACTTGTAAGGGATCACCTGAGCAAGATTCTGCAAAGCTTACAAGTTTACACATACGACAACTCAATCCTCTGTAGGAAGAGGATCTCAGTGGGCTTCAACTTATATTAGACACAATTCACCTCCTCCGTTAATTTTATTTTCTACATATTACCCTATAAGTTATTATAAACTAATCTGTAACCCCTGTTACATATTTATAATTGAGTTAGCAAGGGAAATGCATCTGTACTATTTAGATGATTGCCTACTGTTTGAAATTAAAACTTTAAAAGGTAAACAATCAAAATACCGAGCTTAAAACTAAAACACCACCACACCACCCCAGACCTTAGATATCCATTAACTTTTCTGAAGAAAACATTAACATTCACCTGTTCACACATAGCATTGCAGTAATTTACCATAGCATTTAACAGACTAGTCTACACCATTACAGACCAAGCTGTGGTTAATTTTACCTTGGATTTTAAGTGTTTCAGGATTTAATAGTTTGTTTATACATAAAATTGTTACAGCACATAGCATAACGAAAACATTATCCTGTCTCATTCTGAGACTTACTGGCTTTTAAGTCACTTTCCCTCATCCTTACCCAAAAATAAAATACCAGTGACAACTGCAGCAAACAATGCCCTGGAAGACAGCCAGACTTCTAGTTCTATTTCTGTAAAGTGGAGGCCCGCTCTAGACTGAGGCGTTCAGTATCAATTCTCGTAACAAACTGGTGCCACTAGAGATTTCTAAATGTCCTCAACTTCAGTTAACATACAAGTAAAATGACCAACAGCATTTACTCATTCTTAATTTTCCAATCTGGAAAATTTAATGGCTACTTTATAGCAAAACTGTACAGAGGTTCGGTTACATATGGACAGCTTCTCGAATAGAAAAGCACTTTAGAAAAGTCATTTAGAAAGGTTAAGTGGAAAACCTCTGGAACTAACTGGTGGCTCTGGCAGAGTTAACAGACTGTTGAAGTGAAAGAGACCTGATAACAAACCACAGTGTTTCAAATAGTGAGCTACAAATGCAAACCTATTAAACAAGGGCTTCACATTGACCATACTGTTTCAGATCACTAACAGCTATTTAACAAAAACAATTTAATTTTTTTTAAAAGGTAATTTTGTCGAAGAAAATATTCCTGAGGCTTTTGGTACTGGAAAAGGAGCACATCTCACGAAATCTTTCACTGGACTTCTATTTTGCATCAGACAAGTCTGAACTTGCCTGATCACTGTCTTTTAGATGCAAACGTGCAAGAAAAAAAAAAATCACAAACGAATAGGCAAGTTAACAGCACCAGCGAACTTACCTACATACAAACTGTTACAAATTTCAACACCAGTGCTCTACAAGAATGAGCAGAAGCAGCTGACAGCTCTCCTCTCTTCTTTCAGGTTTCGTGCAGACTCCATGAGAGTTATGCTAGTAAACTTTTAAAAAATGCTTCCGTACCAACTCACACATGCTCCAGAACTTAAGCTTTTATTTAAGCAACTTCAAACACTTCCGTAGTAATGTACTTATTTCCATTCCGAACTGACACAAACTAAACCCACAGAGACCTCTCCTTGGCGTGCAGCAGGTCAGAGCCACCCCTTTGTCTAGCCCGGGGCTTTGATCCCACTCCAGCCCGTACCCTGGCAGGCCAGCAGCACTGGCCGCCACCCTCTGCAAGTCCAGTGTACCGCTAGCCAAAATCCCAAAGCAAAGCAATTCTTCCCCCTTTTCTCCTGGCCAAAACAGAGCAGAATGCGTTCAGGGTTAAGTCAAGACCGACAGAACATCCAGTCTGATTTCTTAAACCGTACTCAACCCACAGCCAAATCCATGAATTACAGCGGTGACATGTCCTCTGCAGTTAGAATTACCAGGAAAGAAAAAAAAAAAAAAAAAATTATAAAAATAATCTACAATGCTTGCCAAAAATAATAGGGCTTTGCACATCCACAGAAACTTCTGGAACAGTTATCTCCAAAGAAAATTCCAGGCAGCTAGTTTTGCTGTAGCTTCTCACCAGCCTCTCGCTGTAATGACCATAAAACATTTTCAATTTATTATAGTATATAAGTGATATTATAACGAGTGATGTTGATGATGTGCAACACCAATGAATGGCATCCAGCTGAAGCATTAGGGCTGACTGCCAGTGAAATAGATTTCTTAAATTAAAAACCCTTTAGGCAAATACAATCTCTGTTTAAGTATATTGTTTAATATTAAACAATATATCAGAAGTGCAATGCAGTGTATTTCATTCTGCCCAGTATAGCTTGACTTTTCCCTTTCAGAGATCACTTACGTGAGATGTTGAGCACTAACCAACCACCAAGAATAACGAAAAAACAAAAAGCCCCACATTTCAAATACTCCCTTCTCTTAGCATTACGTTTTACAAGCATTCTCTCCATAGTTCCAGAGATATAAGCAGTGTATTTTTAAGATATCAGGATGCAAATAAAATAATTTGAGAAACAATATATTCCTTTTTCCTTTACTCTGGAGTAACAGATTACAGGACTGTAACTCCTACTCTACAAGGACATGAAGGAAAAAAAAATTCTCCTAAGAATTCAGCCCTAAAAGTAAGTCTTAAGCCAAGTATATTCATTTGACTTGCTTGCACATAGTAAGATTATGCAGAAATCATTAAATATTTACAGGTTTTAGCTTTTTTTTTTTTTAATACATGTATTTACAAGTTCTGACTGAAATTACGCATTCGACAGGTAGCAGCAACATATTCGATATCCAAACTAGAACAAAACAAGAAGTCAATATTGTTACAGTATGATGTTATGGAAGTGTCACGTATCTAGCTGCCTTAATTATTTACAGAGTTCTCAAAGCACTGTTTTAACAAAAGGACAAATCAAGCGTGATTTGATGCTTGAAGGATTATTAGAACAGACTTTTACAAACTACCATTTTCAAACCATAGAATTTTAGTTTGATGTTGAAGTCTGATTAAACAGTGCAACACTGATTATAAGAACAATGCGTTATTTCCATGATATTTCCTCTGAACAATCCTAAAAATTGCAATTAGCTGCTAATTCACCAGGGTCTGCTAAAAATAAATATTTTTCTGGAAAACCACAGGTTTCGTTCTGCAGGCAATACCTAGTTCCATAAGGTACACTATGTGCCTCCACATCCATCTGCTGGAAAAGTCTCAGTGATCCCACCTGCACTAACTGCAGCCTTCCTTACGGCAGGGCCTCACTTCTGACAAGGCTGGGCCACCACCATACAGACCGCATGAGAATCCCATTAGACGTTCCCAGTCACAGTCGGTACGCCTTAACCACCACAGCAGCTCACAGTAAACAAAGCTGTTACAGCCTTTCCAGCATACAGAAACCAGACAGAAGAATAGTTTGATAAAAAGTCACATACTGACCAAGATAGCACTAGGGAACTGTATAAGACTTGAAGGTGCTTCCCAGAACTACAAAGGGAAAAAAAAAACAAAGGGGGGGTGGTGGAATGAACACTTCCCTACAGGAAGAAACTAATACACCTCAAAAGAATCAAATCTCCTAAAGCAGGTATTTCCAGGTGTTTCAAGAAAAATACAACAGCAGGAAAACAATGAAAAGCAGATTGCCTTCACTCACAGACTGGGATGTCCCAGGATATGAGACTTCAATCTCTTTCCAATTTATCTTAGCATTAGTGATAATAATATTTATTACTACTTGGAGGTCTCCTAAAGGCTTTAATGTCTATTAAAAAAACTTTATGCCTGTAATAAATTGGTCACATATTATATTTACTTTAACAAATAATTTAATCAATTCTGAATTGGTTACCTGAATTTCACTGACTTTTCCTTGGTTCCTAACTTACAAAAAAGGCTGAATAGAGCCATACTGAAGCAGAGCACAGAACCAACCAGAGACAGGACACTGGAGTGAAGTGGCAAAGAGCAGTTATCGACAGAAGAGCTTCAGCAAAAAAATATAGACATACTGGAGGAAATGCAGTTGGGTAACTGATAGATAGTCTCACGCTTAGGAGATTCCCAAGCCAGAAATCTTTTACTGTTACTTCAAATTTGGTAGGCCTTAATAGACTTTCTGTAAACATGTATGAAAAGACTAGGAAATATTTTTCAGTATTTGCCCCTACAGAAAGGGTTTCCAAAGCTTTCAATGTCCTTTCACATTAAAGTTTTATTCTCATCCGAGACATTCCCATCCCTAAAGCTTCCATACACTGACTATAGCAGTAAGACTACTAAAGCTGCAATGATATTTGATATAATGGTACACCACTGTTTTAAAAAGACACGAAATTTTCTATATTCCTTACGCAGTCAGACTAACGTGCATTTTTTATTAAATTTAAACTTCGTTGTCACTAACGACATGATACTTTTTCCCTGAAGTGATGCAACTCACTGCATTCTAAGTTACCTTGTGAAAAGCATTTACATAATTCCATCTAGCATACACTACTTTTAATTTGTTAAAACTAAACGTCACTTGCCTTTGCGCCATCCCTTCACTTAGCTTCGTATAAGATTCACTGAAATTGTTCAGTCTCTTCTGGTCTTTACTAATAACCACATTAATACTGTCAAATATTTTTTGATGATCCTGACTTGTACCATTGCCTTGCAGGATCCAACCATCAATCTTTTACCATAATGAAATTTTTTAGATTTCCCCTCTTTGGCTAATAGACAACCAGCAGTCTACAATTCACAAGTACTCTGCCCCTTTTCATGACTGTTCCATTATTTTAGCTTACTGGAGAACTTCTGGTTTGGATGTTGTGATAAAATAGAGGGAAAACAAACTACTACTCCCTTTCCTCCCCTCAAGTCTTAACCATGAATCCAAGGCCACACTTCAGTGTATCATTGCTGAACCAAAGACTAAAAGGTACAGAAAAAAAAAAAATTAACTCTGGTTCAATACACCTTGCAGGGTTACTGAAAGGATTTTAAGTTTAAGAACAAGAAAAAATTCTCTCCTCCTGGATGTGGAACAGCAGAGAATTTTCTTCTGGATAGTCTTTTAGTCTCCAATATGCAGGGGCTAAGAGCAATAAACAAGACAAATCATTTTTCATTCATAAAGATGCTGAACAAAGATTTCCTCCCTTCTTGCCTTGGATAGTCTGTTGGCAATAGCTATCTTGGCTCCCCTGAGCACATGGAAACATGCCGATTATTATGTTGGGGGAGTTGTCACTGAAGAAAAAAAGATAAACAGGAAAATGCAGCACTACCCTGCTCAAGCTGCAGGATGGTGCCGCATGCGAAGCCACCTCAGGTAGCAGTCTATCTTATGTGGGCACATTATTTTTTTAATCTGATCCTGCAAATGAGTCAAAGAAGCAATTGCAGAAGAAAGGGCATACAGCTTATGCTTTGAAAGCCAGTTTAGGGAGCAAAGAAATTTAAGGAATAAGGCAAAGAGGTGATCACAGCAGAAGACAGACTTCAAATAATCTGCTATATACTTCTCTTGCACTACAGTAGGAATATGTAGAGAAATATCCTACTTCCCCTGCCCCAAAAGAGGCTTTGCTTTTGTACCTTGTGCATCTAAGATTATCTGCATAATGACAAAATCTTGTAGATGCATCCAAGACAGACAAGCTGAGGAGTACTGTTACACCTTTCCCTACTTACGCAGTCACATACTATATTCTCCCAAACTTGGGGAAAGAATGTGTGAACGGAGATATACACATGTGCAGGGGGAAAAGGGGAATGGCCACCACATGCAAACATGCCCCAGCAGATTTAGTCCGTCCTACAGCCAGTAAGCAGAAACCTTAGATTAGATAAGAATGTCTGCTTGACACAGAGCTCACGGATTGCATCTTACAGAATGCATCCACGTATTAACAAAGCTGAAGGAAAATCTTGTAAATAAAAGACAACCAACAGAAATATCAAATCTAGAACAGATTGGATCAAAATCACACAGATTGTTTTGCAGACTAAAGCAAAACTAGAAATATTCAACATATTTTAGCCAGGAAACCTTAATTCAGGAAAGTACTTAGTTTCTTTCTAATGTTCTTTCCTCTTAGGTTTCAACTGATGAAGTAGCTAAAAATAAATAGAAGTCAACATGAAGCAAGCTGTAACTGGCTCACTACAGCTAATTAAGAAGAGTGGCAACATTCTGAGTGAGGCAAGAGGATACATCTGACTATTAACATCTGACTACTGAAGTGTCTTGGATAGCTAGCTACCCAACAATTCTCCATTTCAAAAGCCTAAATAATTATTATGTTGCAGAAAATAAGTCCATGCAGCAGCAGATGCCACCATACGGGAACACCTGTCCCTTCAAACACTAATACAAAAGAAAAAAGGGGGCAATAACTGTTTTCCTTTGAAAGGAAAGAATCCAGCTTCGGAGGCCAAGGATAAGGTACTTAAATACCCCAGACTGTGGGCAGAACCCAAAATAATCCATTCAGTACTCTGTGCTAAATACAGAATGCAGTTGCCCTTGACCCAGCCCCACTCACGTGTTGGTAAACTGTCAAAAGCAACACAGGCATTTGCAGAACTGAAGGGCCCAAAAGACGCTCCAGAGAAAACTTCTTTTTTCAAGGACGGCTTGATGACAATGACTTAGAATTTTACAAATACATGCAACTAACAGATATTTTGGAATGCTTAACTCTGGCTTTTTTCCACTGTTTTTTCATTAGAAATCATGATTATATGCAATAATTGCCCAATTCACTGATTAGGTTAAACAGCTGCTGACGCGGAGCTGCAGCAGTACTTAAGTGCTTACGTTCCCCCCTTAACCAGCTGGCAAACCAAAAGTGCTTTCAGACTAGCTGTATGAATGCTCATCTACATCTGCTCTAGTGAGCACTTATTGTTGTAGTTCTTACCTTGAAAACATACACGCACATAAATTGTTACTGTAAGCAGTCAGGGGAAATGGATTAGGGAGTCACAGGCACCATTAGCGCTCACCACCCACTTCTACTCAGGCGTACCGAGTTAGCAGCATTTACGTAGCTCCAGAGAATAATTCACGGGGGACGCACACCAGCTTTTCGCCCCCATCCGCAGTTGCCAAATTAATTCCACCTTCAAAGGCGGCGGAAGCGTCGGCGCCTCACTACAACAGCGGGGAGCGAGGCGGACCCCGCTGCGCCCGCCGGCTCCGGCGGCCCC
>VZSZ01006254.1:124748-247828 GCA_013398815.1 Ibidorhyncha struthersii | reverse complement strand
GCGCATGGGCACGGCAGCCCCGTTCCGCAGCCGGCTGGCACCCGGGTTTGGCGGGCCGGGCCGGGCCGGGCCTCTCCGAGTAGGTGCTGTGGGTTGTGCTTTGCTGGGCTTCAGTGCGTGGCCCGCAGGGGGGTGCTCGCCGAGGTCTGCACTTAAAGGTTGGCATACGTACATACATACATACGCGTGCGTGCATGTACACGTCTGTACTCATATGTGTGTATGTGTGTATGTATGTATGTATGTATTTCCTCGTATGCAAAATCGTGAATTTCAATTACACGTTTTGAGACCCGTCTTTGAGGGGGCATTGGAAGCCCTGTCAGTACTATTGGCCTTTTTGCAAAGCATTTCAGCCTCTGCCCTGTTGAAGGTCCCTTCCTTTTTCCATAGCTTCCTCTGGACTGTAGATTTTAAATTATATTAGTAGGTGAAATCCAGCTTTAAAAGGGTTACTTTTTCTATGCTCAGTTTCCACTGTGTTAGAAGAAGGTTCAAGCTTCTGTTTAAACTTCCCTTGTAACTACAACGGGTAAATTATAAAATGGTCACTTGCTGGGAAACGTACTGATCATCAGATGCATACACTGCTGCTTTGGAATCACCGGGTCTCCATAAGTAAGTAAGCTCCATAAGCAGGATCTTTGTCACTAGAAGGGCTAGCTGAAAAACAGTAGCTGTGTTCAGTGCTAGTTGTGGTCCTAACTTGTGTTTCTGGTAGCTTAAGTGATTTAGAGTGGTCTGCTGGGATCCTGTCCCATGCCTGTACTAGCACACTGACTTGTGGCACAGGTCCTGGGCTTGGCACAGTGGAAGGAGTGGGACACTGTAAACTAGACAAATTAGGCAGCTGTGAAATTTTACATATGTTGGCTTGTGATTGATTTATCTGTGTTTGTTAAAGTACTTGATGTACAGTTAGTTCTTCACTTTTGTTGTTCAAAGGTCTGGGAGATGTTGAATGTTAAGTCCTATGGCTTTTATATTCACACTGACCGATGCAGTTCAGGGAAAGTGCTGCTATGGTGGTTCCATGTGGACTCATGGAGCTTGCCCTTGTCTGGGCTGTGCATGGGCTGGCAAGGTGCTGGAGTCCCACAGGTTTGGTATAGACACATCAAAGCTGACTCTGAAGAAGCAGGGTGAAGACTTTACTAGTGCTGGGAACGTGTGGCTGCCGTGCTGGGAGAGGGTATAGTCTCTCTCTTAGACCTTCATCTGAGTTAATACTCACTCTGCACCAGAGTTGATCCCCCAGCCTTGGTTAATCCACAAATCCAGGTAATCTGCCCATGGTTTATACAGAACTTTCTGTGTTTTGTGGTTTTTTTTTTCCCTTTTTCCCCTTCTTCTCCCCCCTCCCCCATGCCTTTGAGCAGGCAAGTATTGCTGATTGAACCCTGGTTTACAAGTTCGGCTGCTGGTCCATGGCTGTCCACCTGGACCAAATTGCTGGCTGCCACTGTCCTGCTCCACATCCTTACCCACCGTTTCTGGTACACTGTGCTTTCTCGTCCCCTTTCTTGTACTATCTTCAATGCTTGTTGGGTCTTTGTATGCTAAGGTGTCAGAAAAATAACCCATTAAAGAGGTAGCTAGTGAAAATGTCTCAGTGAAGAGTCTGATATGTAAATAGGAGGCACCGGGAACTATGTAAACCAGTGGTTAGATAGACTGCAGCTCACTAGCAGCAGAAGTCATAAATTGCAGTTTTGTGAGAATATGTAAACACCTCCAACTTCAGTCAGTTAATTGGACACCTACATGTTTTTGTGAATTTGGGACTAATGATTTGCATAGGTTTAGACAAGGTTTCCTGGAGCAGAGAGTTCTTTAGTTCTGGGCTGTTCCCTCATCTGACGGAAGATCTTGCTTCACTTGTCTAATGCAATGCTACATAGGAGATCTCTTCAGTCAGTGAACTGTGGACCACATCCAGGCATGGGCTTGAAAGAGTCAGCAAAATTATTGTAAACATAATGATTTTATTTGTGTCTGTATTAGCAACTGAATTGGCAAAATCCGAATAGAGAATAAGTAGTTCTGAGTCGATAGTGGTGAGACCCCCACATCTCTGAAATAGTTTGGGTTTATTTCCGGTTATGGAGCCTGAACTGAATATGTTTGGTTGGAAGCTGCCCGAAGGACAAGTCATTGTTTCAAACCCTTGTGTTCTCCACAGATGTTGGAACACATTTGACAAGTGCTTGAGATGAAGCTTTGGGTTTAACTTGATAGGAAAAGAACTTGTTTTGTGTTCGTTGAAACTGCTGCAAACTGACCTAGTGCCTGATAACACAGACCAGTTATGGGACTGGCTTCAGAGCTGTGTTGTACTGAAACTTGAGTGTGTGCACAGCTTTTAAAAACAGTTGGGCTGTTATAGGTGGAGAGTTTATTGATATGATTACAGATCTGCTACTGAGGAAGGCTAATCAGTCTTTCAGTACGCCTGTTCTCTCAAAGTGATTCCATTGAAAAACAAGGCCAGAAAAATGTGCTCAAACAGTCTTGTCTTGTTCTGATGAAACCTAAACTAGGCAGCATCTCTGTCTGCTGGTGGTTATGCTGGAAAAAAGGTGAAATTGAGTGAGGGTACCAGGGCAAGAAGCTGGAAGTAATCATGTTTTAAGTTGGAAAAGCATGTCTGATTATGTCCTTGTTTGCACAGCAACCTGCTCTGTTTCTTTCAGATGTGACTTATGAAAGAATGCTTCAATTCTTTTATTATCAGGATTGGACATGGACTAAAAAGGGAACACTGTATTCTTTTCAAGAAGTTCTGATATATGAAGTTTGTTGCATCTTTCAGGGGAAAATAGAGAGAGTGTAAAGGAGGAATATGCAGGCTTATTGGGCAGTAGGTGGGTGAGACACAGGGTTGTGAGGGACTCCTTGATGAGGCCCAGGAGCAGCAGTGCAACAATAACCACCACTTAGCCCATCTTAGCCTTCCAGTTTGTATTGCAGCTAGATGCCATCTGGGAATGCCCTTTCTTCATTTCTTACTCTAGCTAATCTGTATGTCTAAAAAAATGACATTTTCTGTGTGAGAAAGGGAGCTTGGTATAACAGATGTAGACTTAACTCTTTCTCTCCTCTCTTTTTTAGAACTTGCCTTTGCTTCCATTTGTAGTTGTGCTAATTGATATTTTTAAAGAAAACTAAAGAAGTTTACATGTCCTCAAAGACACTTTGGTTGATTTTTATGGAAGGCAAATAATTCTATTGTCTTGCCCCTGTCTTGGTTTCTTCTGGGATTAGTGGGGAGGAAGGAGGAATTGTGTTCTAATTGAATGTAGTCTGTGAATGTTTCTTTAAAACAATACAAGAAGCTCTCCATATAATTTCTATTGCGTTCCACAGAGAAATGCTTTTAAGGGAGCACTTAAAAAGTGATGATTAAAGAAAATGACAAGCTTGTCTCAGTGTCTTGACAAATATGAACGTACTCCATGAAAGCATACTGCTCCTACAGACATAAGATGATTAGCACCGCAAGAAATAAGTCTTAATTAAAATTAGTAATAATGAGAAAAAAAAGATTTTAAAGGATTTTTTTTTGTTAAATTTGTCATTTCCTTTACTTGCATTCCGCTTTTTTTTTCCCCAGTAGATGCCTCAGAATACAGAGGTGTGGTTAGAGGAACTCCTTGAGAGTTGGCACTGCTTCTATCCCGTTCCTTTTGATGCTATGTATTTAGTATAGGGTTTTTTATTGACCAGCATATAGAATAGCATATTAGGGATGAATAAAATAGCCACAAGATATGCTCACCATCCCAGATGATAATTTAGCCATTTTTTAGAGCACTTAATATAGGCCACAGCTTATTAAAAAGAGCTATTTTAGGCACTGTTACATTTTTAAGTACTATGGGGTTTTTTGTCTTTAAACCAGGCTGCCCTAGTTATTGAGTTGAACTGCTTGAATATAATAGTAGAAGAATGACTGTGATTTTGAAAGTGTTTAAAAATAGCCTAAACGCTTTGCGCAGCATAAAACTCTATGGGCAATCTGACGTATTGAGACAGGATGGGCCTACTAGCAAGTGTTTTAATATGAAATGAGGAATCTTCCACCTCCAGTGATGTAAATTTTGAACTGGGAAGCCATGAGATTTGATCCTAAAAATCCCTTACTTTTTCAGTACTGCATATTCCCCCATCTGTATGTTGTTTAAGGCTGTGGGGAAGAAGTTCCATAGCTGGGGAATTAAAGATATTTCAGGACTCTGAAAATCTTCATCGTTTTATGAGTCATACAATCATAGGCAGAAAGTCAAAGGCTTTTGACGGTGTACGTAGCTGAGGGGAGACTGGAGAGAGCTATGTGTTGTTTTAGTATCTACAAGAGAGTCAGCTGTGCCCTCAGATACCAACGCATTATAGTTTCCTTGCAACACAAGTTTAAAATGTAAGATGCAGCCCCTTTCCCCTCCAACAGTGGGTGTTGCACTGATCCTCAGCCAGGGTTACAGTTCTAATCTGTTTTCTTTGTTTTGTTGTCCCTAAACATACACAAACAATAAAATCCTTGTTAATTTAAGGAAACGCTTCTGAGTGATTTCCTTACTAAAACATACTTAGAACCAAAAGCATAGCTGAACACATCTGAAACGTGTCTTTGAGTTTGAGAATAAAGTGGGAGAAGTATCGGTATCCCAGTGCTTGTTCCTGTCTGCCTTCAGGGGGAGGTGCCTTCAAATTTTAGAGGCTTTACTTTTATAGCACATAAATGCTTTAGACAACTCTTCGAGTAATATGACTGCCACATTCCTTAAATCTGGCCAAGTTAGAAGTTGCCCAGCCAATTTTGGCTTGCGTATTATGTTGGGCAGCCAAATAAAACTTTGCTCTTTAATCTGATTTTAAGCCTTATTCTGGGATTCAGGATCTCCCTTGCTTTTGAGAAAACTATTTTTAAATGAATTAGTATCTCTTAACAGCCTGATACTCTCTTCCTCCGCCCTTCCCAGTGTACTAAGCATTCTATGTATTTTTTGAAGCTCTGTCTTTAAATTTTCTCATTCTGCTTTCAAATAGTTCAGGTTATATCATGTTTTAAAACTTTGTACTTTGTAAAACTGTGGGGTTTTTTTCCTTGTACTAACTGTAATATAACAAACTGCAGTAGGTCTTTGATTTGGACTCGTGGATACCATTGTAATACAGATTAATACTGCTCCACTGCCTGCTAGTTTTCATATCTAGGCAGAGCGGGCTAGTGCAGTTTTTAGTCTTAAAAGCTTGTGATGATTTCGGGAAGAAGCTATTTGCAGAAAACTTCATACACTTAGAGGTCTGAGTGGAAGATCCGAGTTAATCAGATCTTCCGAAGTAGCTAAGCTGGCCCTGAAGCTACTCCTTTCACCTCATCGCCTTTGCAAATTGCCATACTCTTTTGCAAAACAATAAGGATGAAGACTTGCATGCTGCTTTCTGTAGTTGGTGTAGGAGACAGCATAAACCTGTTAAACGTGTCTGCTGGAAAAATGTGAGTGAGGAAGAAGCAAAAGGGTCAGAGTTGTTTATGGTCTAGAAGAGTGAGTCCAGGCTGTCTCTGCTTGGTTCAGGATCCTACTTTGCCTTTCTGTCAGGAGTTAAGATTTTTCTTGACAGAGTAACTGCTTGGATGGATATGGCCTTCTTAGGGCAGCCGTTCCTCTCAAACACCTGGCCTGTTTGCACCAGTTCAGCCCCAGTTCCTGAATGCATGGCCATCCCTTTTTCTGCATGTCATCTGCTACTGCTCGATAATTGGTCAGTTGTACGATAACTGTAGAGAGCTAATTCCTGGAGATACTGCTGGTGTAAAGCAGTTTCAGGACATCTCTGACTTCTGATTATGGCTTAACAAAGCCTTTTTTTTTTACTTTGGGGAAGGTGGGAAAGAGTCAAGAATTTTGTAGCTTAGTTTTTCTGTCTTCTAGTCTAAGAAGAGGCAGTGGAGGTAACAACTGATATTTAGTAACATCAGATGTTACTAAAAAAGTGGGTATTTATTATACTTTACAGTTATGTTCACTAGGTAAATGAAAAAAGTCAGGAATATAAAAATTGTGGAAAGAGTTTAATCTTAATTACTCTTGCTGCATAAAAGCATATAAAAACAAGTTTCTGCAAAATTCTAGACTTTGAAGGTTAAGAAGTGTTTCGTTAGAAATCCAGTCATTTTAAATGGTCATTAAGATGAACTACAGATATTTCTACATTAATATTTCAGCTTCAAATAACTCTCCTGATTGAACAGAATGAAACCTGTTTTCAAAACCAAGTGTTACTGTTTTTTAATTAATGGATATTAATAAAACAAACTTTTTAATTTTATATGACAAATGTAGCATTGAACTGTGCTTGCTTTCCAGGGATTTCTTTTGCTCTTACTAACTCAGGATACACTTGAATTTTCAGTGGTGGCTAATAACTCTTCATGCTTAACGGTGTCTTTGTTCTGGTGTGATATACAATGTTTAGTTTTTCTGTTTCATGCATTCTTACATACACTTCGTATTATTAGTCATGAAATTTAACCTCTTGAAGTCTTACAAAGATGTTGTTTCCTGTTTTGAGGAAGAGAAATTGCTGTTTATGGAGTTTCTTCTAGAATTAGATTGAAGTTTCTTACTTTCTAGTTTAGGTCAAGTGATTTCTCATATTCTGCTGTAAGTTAATAATATAATGGATAACCTATTCATGCCTAAAATTCAGACTTGCTTCAAATTCACTAGAAACAAAATATCCAGTTTATTTGTTACATTGTTCAAAATAAATTACCTTTTTTTTATTCTTAGAAATGGATGATGAGGACTGTGAAAGAAGAAGAATGGAGTGTTTAGATGAAATGTCCAATCTTGAAAAGCAATTTACAGACCTTAAAGATCAGTAAGTATTTTAATGTTTTAAGTGCCTCATTTGAGGGTCCATTCCATGAGAATATTGTGTGCAGCTGGTGTTTCTTGTCTTTCATATATGTGAATACTACTTTTGGAGAAGAATAAGGATTGGGAATTCTGAAATTATTTTCAGGCAGTTGTTCCAGAGTACTTTTATGTATTTATTTATTTATTTTCTGTTTTGATGTAGGAGTGATTTTGAAGTGTTGTTGCTGTGAAGGTCTGGTGTGGGTCTATTGCATCAAAATCCCTAGCAGAACCAAGGAATTGTGATTTTAGGGAAATTTGTGATTCTGTTTGTTTATTTATTTACTCAGGATTTTTCACATCCTTTTATATATGTGGGACAGACCTAAGAACTGTCTTTGCTAAGTAAGAAATTAGGGTTTTTTTGCAGGGTATCACAGCAGTTTTTGTAGTTGGTACCAATTAAAGTTTCTTGTGGTTACTGCAAAGCAGATACCAATACCAAAAAAAATGAAAATACTGTTAGCTCTGTCTCTAGTTTGCCATAACATCTACATCAGTAGTAAAGACATAGTAAGTAGAAGAGATGAAATTAATAGCCACAGTTATTTAGAAGTGAATCTCATTTGTATTAGACCCAGTCTTCTGTACGTATTTTAAGTTGGCTTTTTTTCATATATTCCCAGACAAGCTAGATGCATCTGTTCCAATTTAAATTTGTGGTAATTTGGCAACTAACTTAATTAGGTACCTGTCAAAGGAAACTTTGAGGATACCTTGTCTATTCTTGGGCATATATTTTAATTGAAAATCTAGTCAGTTGTCATTACATTTCAGATGTGTGTTTATATTGTGAGATAGTTCTTTCTACTACAGAACTGAGACACAGAACTTGCTTTGCCTAACAGGACCCTGAGATGTATCTAATTGTGTCTGTAAAGAATTGCCCAACAAGCAATTTCTTGCTGCAGTGTCTAGAGAAGACTGTTTGTCCTGCTGCTCTTCTTTGGGCTGAGGGTGAAGCAACCTGGGAAATAGAGCCAACTGATGAGTGTTGGAGCCAGCTGGTACTCAAGTGGTTTGGCATTTGGAAAACTGCCAGCTTTTGAGTTCAGTCCTACTCTTCCATCTGTTGGACAGCTTGAATGACTGATAACAGTTTGTGGAAACAAACCTTTAAGGAGTCTATATGAAGGAGGGTGGTCTTGGAGGAAGGAAACAAGTATTTTGGGGGGCTTTAGGGGTTGCGAATGGTGTTTGGGAGGTGGTAAGGCTATGGTGTATGAGGAGGAAGGTGTTGTGTAGACACTGGTTAATTGAGAGATTGGGATGTTTGTAGGGGCTGGAAGAACTGTGCTGGTAGGAGTACTGGCAAAGGAGTGTTAGAATAATGGAAGAAAGATTATAGGGAGGAGCAGCCATGAGTAGGGAGGTGATAAAGCTGGGAAAGAAGAAAAAGATGCATAAACAATGGGATCTTTAGTCACAACCAATAGCAGAGATGATTGATTTCTGCCTCGTCTTTCTTTTCTGGGAAGCTGAATTTGGATGCTGTAAGATAACTAGGATTTACAGTGGTTGATAGCAGTTACCCATTTTCGGCAAATCACAGTTTGAAAGTACTGGATAAACAGTTTTAGTCCATCAATTGCTGCATGGCACCAAGTGCTGGCAGCACCCAGTCCATAACTGCTTGCTCTGATGTAGCTGGAACTTGGTACTTACACAGCATTGATTGATTACATATCAAATGTTAGTGACCCACCCAGTCATGTGTGCTGTGCACCCATGTTTATACTCTAGCTAAATAATTCTGCTGTAGCTCCACGTTAACCATTGTGTGCATAGCATGCTCATCAAGGATGCGGTCCAGCAAATTGGGTTTTCATCAGCTGCAGGCTATGTCAGTTGCCTGCAGGACAGATTGCATGTATCATACGCTAACAAGTTTGCAGGTAAGAAGGAGGGGAATGATCACTGACTATTGCTAGGTTAGGTACACATGCTTGAGCTATGGAGTCATCATCAAAGTAAAATGAGGAGGAGGCTGATGGCAGATGAACAGGAAGTATTTCTCAAGGAGTTTTTTTTTTTCATGTATCAGTGTACATGAACTTTTTCCTGTCTAATTCATTAATTAACCTATGCACTTTAAACAAGTAAAGAAGTAGCGTCCCTCTCCCAAAGACATCTGTTATATCTGTGTAAGCAGATATAACAAAGATATGTTTATCAGTGTAAACAGGTAACATCTGATGTGTTCTTAACACATGAGAGTTTGTATGTTTGTCTTAGTTCTACAGCTTTTGATTGTGGGGTACAAGGTAAAAAATGAGAACAGGAAATGCTGGTTATATTGATGATTCATAGAATCAAAGAACAGTTAGAGTTGGAAGGGACCCTAAAATATCTAATTCCAGCCCCCCTGCCCTGGGCAGGGACATCTTCCACTAGACCAGGTTACTCAAAGCCCCATCCAGCCTGGCCTTGAACACCTCGACGGATGGGGCATCCACAACTTCTCTGAGCAGCCTGTGCCAGTGCCTCACAACTCTCAGAGTAAAGAATTTCTTCCTAATATCTAATCTAAATCTACCTTCTTTTGGTTTAAAATCATTACCCCTTGTCCTATTGCTACACTTCCTGATAAAGATTCCCTCTCCATCCTTCCTGTAGGCCCCCTTTAGGTAACGGAAGGGGCTACAAAGTCTCCCCGGAGCCTTCTTTTCTCCAGGCTGAATTACCCCAACCCTCTTAGCCTATCCTCATAAGAGAGGTGTTCTAGCCCTCTGATCATCTTTGTGGCCCTCCTCTGGACTCACTTTGACAGATCCATGTCCTACTTACGTTGGGGGCAATGATTCTACCACTGAACGCTGTATTTAAGTTACCAGTCTCAGAGTGGAGCTTTATTGTGATTGAAATACTTGTAATTGATATTACATTAAATTGACCAAAATGCAAGCAGGTTTCTTCATTGTCTGCTAGTAAATGTCAGCCTTTACAGAAGGAATGAATTTTAGGTAAAATAAAAATATTTTAAATACACTTCCTTTTTGCAGAAATGGAAGATGTCAGTTACAAATTATCCTGTGATATTTGTGATAGTATGCAATATGTGGATTTTCATAGCAGATGAAATGAGTGTTGCTTCAATAAGAGCCTGCATTTCTTTTTCCTTAGTTTATGGTAGGGTTGGAGCAGGTATGTGAACACGAAGGCAAATGGGTGTTTCTAGCTGAAAAAATGTCTATCTTTCTCTCCCATGATGTAAGCCATGTTGTTCTTATGTGTTGTAGCACCCTTTCCTGTCCTGTCCGTGTTGATTCACATCTTACTGCTATTAACAGCCATGCGATTTTTTTTCTTCTTCCTTAGAGATGGAGATACATTTCATTTTATCTTTACTTTCTACACTTCTGATTGTCTGCTTGTGTTTTCCAAAAAAGGCTTAATAGACACGAGGAATACTGTTCAAAAAGAAAATATGTATTGGAAAATTCAAATGGTAGCAAATCTTAACTTTGCTTCAATGAGTGTTCCATAACGTTAATAAAGAGATGCAGAATAGTTCTTTTAAAAATATTTCTTCGAACTTCTTTTTGATTTTAAATAAAATACTTATATTTTTTAATTTATATTGTTTTCAGACTTTACAAAGAAAGATTAAGCCAAGTGGATGCAAAACTACAAGAGGTCATAGCCGGAAAAGCACCTGAATATTTAGAACCGTTGGCAGCTTTACAAGAAAATATGCAAATCCGAACCAAGGTGGCAGGTAGGCATGTAAAATGAGTATTGCTGTTTCGACAGTATAAACTCGCTATGTGTTTTAAGGTCAATCCTCTTTTTTCTTTAGAATTGTTAAAGGAGCGTGTTTTAAAGTTAGAAATACTGTGGCATAGTTTTAAATGTAAAATATTTTTCAAGTCAAAATGTATAGGTTGTTTATCTCTTTGCTCAAGTTGCCTGATAACAATAAAAATACAGGGTTTTTATGTTTCATTTAATATGTTTGTGTAGTAAGCACAAAATTAAAAACAGTAATAATTTTTATTAGTCAGAAGATTTGGGATCAAGCCTGCACATTGGTCACTGTTGAAATGAAGAGATATGTAGGCACTACCTTATGAAATGCTTGCCAGATCATCTTAGATGATCATGTTTTTCCTGCTCTTCGAGTCTGCATCTCTTCTACTCCTCTGCTCCCATCGTCCTGTTCCATCTGGGGAAGGAGGAAAACTCTTGTCCTTAGCAGCATTTATCTAAGCTGCATTTTAATTATTAAAACTAATGTTTAGATAGGCTTTTATGGTCATAGAAGAAGCAGGCAAGAACTTTTATCTTCTTCTTGGGTACAACCATATAGTCATATGGAACTGTGGTATTATAGGAAGACCAAGTTCTGTACTTCCCTATTGTATGTTCTTTTCATGTTATAGCTTGACTCCTAAAGGAGTGATTCAGCTGTCTAAGGGTTACCTAACACAGGCTGTCAGAGAGCCAAAAGGCGGATAGTCATGATCTCTCCTACCAGAGAAGCTATGCCAGTATATTTTCCAAGAAATTCAGCAGAAGCACTGCGCAGGCAAACTGGAAGACAACAAGCCTGCTTATACTTTTCCTAATTCTAGTGCTTCTTCAGTGTGACTCAGTATGTCTTCATTGGTACTTTTGACTTCAGTCTATGAGGAGAATTTGAAATCTTTTGATCTATTGCATTTCTCTCCCTCCTGGTCTTCTCCATAATGCTTTTCCTCAGCTGGTGACCCAGACTTTCTGTGCTTTAAGATCTTAACCCAAATTTACTTGTCTAGTCCTTAGTAGCCCAATTGGGCATCGCAGAAGGTTTGATAAAAAAGCAACCTTAATCCAGACTTTTGATTTTTCAGTTTTAAATGTGGCTGTCTGTCAGTGCTTTCATGTAGGTGGGTATGGATAGGCAGAATATTAGAGATTCTCTTGATTTGTCTTCAGCAGCACTGAAGATCCAGGTTCCAATGTAAAAAGAGCCCACGGTAAAAACTACAAAGTTTCCTTGAAGTTAAGACTAGAAATTAGGATTGGTTTTGTTTTTCCTTTTGCCCTCAACTGAATGAGATTGATAAAATTATTCCAGAGGAAGCAAGAATCTGCAGAACAGGCTTATTTGCTCTTACTGTTTGAGGGCCTTGACAGAAGTGAGTAGTAGCAGAACTTGAGCTCCAGCAGGTAACCACTAAGGACCTACATCTATGTGAGAGAGGGGAGGAAGGGGTGGGGGGAAAAAAAAAGCTAAACTGTGTTTAGCTAAACTATGGATAAATTTGTACGTGTGGTGGAAAATAAAATTGTGTTCCTCTGCTATCTAAGGCACTGAGCACTGTTCACACAAAATGTGGATCTTGACTATTTCAGCAAGTCAGGAATACAACTGTTTCTTCTAGAAGTATTCATACCTATACTGCTCAATTTCAGGGGTATGAGCAGTGATTATAAATTGGTAGACCTAGATATGCCAGTCAACCATTAATATTAAAAAAAAAAAAAAAAGCCAGCATAACATACTGATGTAAGAAAACAACATTTTGAATTCTAGATCAAAAGTGACTTCATAGCAGAAAGATGATTGACATAATACTTGTAGTTTGCTTTTCAGAGGAATTGCGGGTAACAGTATTGTGCTTCTTGTACTGTATTAATTTATAGTCAACTGAATTCTAAAGAAAGTTGGTTTTGGGAATTCTTCAGTTGCTAGACAGCACCAGCGTGCATGCAAACTTAATTCCTCGAGATGTTAATCTGGAGCAATTTAAGTATTTTGTGTTGAATGTGTTGAATGTATTGAATGTATTAAATCAAGTTCTATCTATGCTTGCCAGATATTACATTTCAGATACCTTTCAGATTTTTTCAGCTGACTGTTTAGTACATGCATTTTCAGAAATGTATAAGAAGTGCTCCTGATACTCAGAAGCAGTATCATTTGTATTGCAAAGTGGCTATTTCTAAGAATGGAACAGTGTCTTATTAATTGGTGTGATTTATTTAAGTTATGCATTATAAAGTAAGTCTTATTTCAAATATTAATTTTTAAAAGCTTGTTCTTTCATTCAGTTTTTTAGCTACTTAAAAATCCCAAAACATTATTTAAAACTCTAATTAGAAAATAGAAGCAGCTATTTAGTACTTCATGAATTTGAAAACTGAGGATATCCAGGATAATTTGATCAGAAATATGAAATAGACATATTTTGTAAAGTTAGCCTATTTGCTAGTGTAATTTGTTAACTGGTAGGGGAAAAAGTTAAAATAGCATTTATTTTTCCTCAGATCTTCAGAATTAAGGGATTACTTGTTCTTATTTTTACTCTGTAAAGCAGCCAGCCACCTTAAGTGCCTAATATAATACATCCTTATTTTCCAGTATATACATGTTTTGGGACTTGCAGGCAGTCTTAAAAGAGAATTCTGAAATCAGATATTAGCTAAAGAAAGTAATATTGCTGTAATTTGTCTGATTACAGGTATCTATAGAGAGCTTTGTCTGGAATCTGTGAAGAACAAGTATGAATGTGAAATTCAAGCCTCTCGACAGCACTGTGAGGTTGTGCCTGCTATTTTACATTAATAGCTAATCTCATCTAATTTTACTGTGTCATGCTTTCCAAGTTCAGTGCATGTTTTTGTTATTGCTGTTATTTGCTATTTGAATGCAATTGCCTTGTGATATTTAAGTCTATGAAAGAGGTTATTCAAAGTGTATAAAAACTAGCTTTATATTAGTTTGGCTTTGCATGTAAGTATAGCTGAAGTTTCTTATTTTTCATTAACAGGTTCTTATTAATAGATTCCCACATGATTTTTTTTTTTTAACCTTTGTTTTAAAACTATTACCAAGAACAGTATCTAAAATATCTGACATAATTTTAGCTAAAAGCACCTTATGTTTTAACAATGACAACAACAACAATAATAATACTAATGTCTTCTTAAGATGCCTTGCACAGCTAGTGACAGAGTTGTCATTTCAAGAGCAGTTACAGGAAAAATATATTTCTCTCCTTGAACACAAACATTCCCGTTTAAGCATCTAAATACCGGATATTGTAGTACAAATACTCAAGTACATGTATGTCCAGTGCTGTAACATATCTGCTTAGATCCTGAGGTAGTACTCTTCAGCCCCCTGTTACTGAAAGGTGTTTTCTTCTGAGTGGTTCACCATATTCCTGAAGTCTGTGGCTCCTACTATACCAGTAAAGCAAGAATGTGCATGCATACTTGTAAATAAAAATTTTCCATTTTCTTGATGCCTTGGGAAAGAGCAAGGTATAATGAAGGACTACTTATTACTGACTGCCTTCTCTCCTGTGAATATTCCTGAAGTTGGACAGAATCCTGTAAGACTTGCAGGGTTTCTCATCCATGATTGAATGATTTGCTTTGGCTATATATTTACAGTGGTCATTGTCCCTTGTTTTGCTATTATGTTTCTACTGAGAAACCTTCAGAATTCAAATATTCCTCATCCAATAGGGGTCTCTTGGGGGGAAAAGCTCTTTAAAGTCAGCAGTACTGCTTGTAGAATCACTATTCCACTGGAAAATAACCATTCAGCAAGTACGCCTCTGATGCCTTTAACAGCTTTTCACACCTTATTTGTCACCAAGTGCTTGAAGCAAACCAGATGTCTAAACACCAACACTATTTCATTTTAAAATGGAATTTTAAAATGGTCTCAGAACAGATAATACTCATTTGGCATTTCAGGTATATGTAAGAGGCTTCCACCTTTTCAGTTCTTTGGGGATTTGTTTTTTATAACAAGGGATTGAAAAATATATGAAAGAAGGTCTTTGGAATTTAAATACTTTGTAACTTGAAGGGAATGGTAAACATGACAGTCATTTAGTAGCACAGGGTTCTTCGTTTTGATATATTCCTCAACTGTTTTGCTTCACTCCAGCATGCTAGCTTGAGCATTGGTAAAGGTAAGCTTCTGTTAGTATGCTGTGCTATGGGCAGGAACAGTGGAGGTGCAGACATCTGCTGACTTGGCTCTTGGGACTGCAGCTTTTGGCAGAGACGTGGTAGCAAATAGCTAGATGCAGTGACTTGTGCTGCTTAAGCTGTTTTTTTCAGTAGGCCCAAGCCGCCTGTTTACCAGAGTTGTTAAAGACGTTGCTCAGTGAAAAAGAGCTTTAAAATGTAATAGTCAGCTGTATTTCCTACTCGTGTTTTAAGAAATGTGCAAGCAGTTTACTACAAAGTTGATTTTCTCGTTCTGAAACACTTAGAGGGAAGAGAGTGAAGACTGCACAAAATGCTGCAGAAAGTTCCCATCAGATTGTGTTTTTGGTTGCCTTTGTACATAAAAAGTGCTAATGACATACCTACTATTGAAGGCATTATGGTAATCTATTTGAATCAGGAATTGCCTTTTAAAAGGACAAACTAGCTAACTTTTCTAAAGCAGTGCTTTTAAAGTGTTTCTCACAGCTTTAAGGTAGACAATTTTGCTTTCACAACTATCTAGATTATTTTACATGCTCAATAAATTCTTATTTCTGTGGGAAAGCATTTTTCAGATCTATGAAAATAGACAATTATAAATACTGTGGTAATTGATTATAATGCTCTAAAAATGACTGCAGGTTTATTAATATTGGAAGCAGCTTAATAAAAAGCTTTCCATGAAAACATTAGATTTTCTGATGTGTAATAAAAGACGGCATAGGGGTCACTACTTTACAGTTATTCATTGTGAATAAATCTTTGCTATCCAGAACGAAAATACTGCATTTGTGTCAAATACAAATAGTTATTCAGAAGATCTAGCTGCATGCTTTTGTATACTTAGTTATTCTTGGTACTGGTATTTGATAACTATATTTACACTTATGCCAAGTAAGCGTGCTGTCTTTAAGTAAGGAGCTAGGATCTTGTGCTAAAGAAGTGGATAGAGGGAAATGTCGTATGCTTTATGGCTTCTGAAAAATTTTTACCTAAAGCTACTATTACCTTCCTTCTGCTGAGGCTTTAAATTGTTGTCATATATATTTAGGTGATAGAACTTAGTCATGTAAAAATGTGTAATTTCTTGCTTTTTTAGAGTGAAAAACTTCTATTGTATGATACTGTACAAAGTGAACTAGAAGAGAAGATTAGAAGACTTGAAGAAGACAGGCATAGCATTGACATTACCTCAGGTGGATGGAAATTTAAAGTTGTTGGGGTTTTTTTTTGTTTGTTTGTTTTTTTTTTGTTTTTTTTTTTTTTATTTTTATTTTTTTTTCATCTTCTGTTAACTACTGATTAGTTGACTGTAGACACAGTATGTCTGGTGAGTTTCAGGTTATCCAGTAGAATGCTATTCAGCCATAGACTTTGGGTAGGGGGGTTGAATTTTAGCTTAAACCAAACTTTGGTCAAGTAATTGTCAGCATCCCTTGTGTGTTTTGAGAGTATTAGTCTATGACTACATAATCACGTGACGCCTTCATTCTGTTCAGAAACAGCATCTCACCAGAAAATGTGTTGGTTTTCATTCTTGGACAATGTTTTCTGCTGTAAAAAGCACTAGACGTGTAAAGGTTTGTGATTCATAGCATGTTCTTATGTCTTTTCAGAATTATGGAATGATGAGCTACAGTCCAGGAAGAAAAGGAAGGATCCATTTAGTCCAGATAAGAAGAAACCTGTTGTTGTATCAGATATCCTTTTACTGAAATCATTGTTCTTTCTAGTAGTGTTCACTACATATGTCTTACTACATATGTCATTAGTAACACGTTGAAATGATAATGCATTCTCAAAATTGATTTTTGCATGACAGATGATATTCTATTTCAGATTAGAGAAACCACGTTGACACATCCCATTATGAAAACTGAAATTAAGATTCTCTTATTTACTAGTTTCATATAGAGAATGTTTCTAGAAATTGATTTTTCTAACTCTTCAAAAAACAGAGCCGCAGGCAAAAGCAGGAAAAAGTTAGGCATTATATTCGCGAAGTATAACTTGACTTGTATAAATTGTATAACTCCTGTATAACTTTGCTCCTCATACTTGAACATCTTTACCTCAATTTATTACTTCTTAACAATTCCGTAGACTTTAGAACCCTCTTTGAAAAGTTTAAAATTCCAAGAATTGAGACGGTTGGGGGCAGGTGGTGTGTTTGTGGGTTTGGGGTTCCTGTAGAATGAGTCTAGTATTTAAGAATTTTGCACTGATGACTTTTTCATCGCTGTTGACAAGCATGCAGTGCAGCTGAAACTTTTTAAGGTATAACACCAAAGAGACGGTATCATCTTTCTCCAGAGAAAGGAGATGCTTTTGCAAACCAAATGTTCTACCTCTACTCCCAGCCTAACTTTTTTACAGGATAGAGATGTGATGGCTTAGAAGTTGCCAGAATCATGGAGACTACCTAAAAGAAACCAACTTCTAAGCATTGACATTATATGATATAAAGGCCTTCCTTTATTGCTAAGCTGCTGTAAAAAATCCTGCTACTTTCACAAGGTTTTGTAACATGAAGAGAAGGTGGGAAGGAAGAAGTTTTTGAAAAAAATGTTATTGTTGGGACACCCTCCTTCAGGGTGGTTAATTTACTGGAACACATCCCAGGTGGATGATTTGTCCTAATAACAACTGTTCTTCCATTAGGATGTGTCATAAATGCAGTTTAGTAGGGGTGTTTTTTAGCTAGTGCTTGAAAGCCAAGTGGTATTAATCAATGCAGGTGCAAGTGGCTTCATTAGTTTCTTAACCTGGCACTGAAATTGCTAAAAGGAGTTGAGTGAAAGTGTATTTTCTTTAGCTATGAGTCATCCTTGTCTTCAGGATGTCCATATAAATAGCATCAGATTCTGTGAATTAGAAGACACCTTGCCATTTTAGAATACATTCCAAACAGAAGGTATTAACATAGTATTAGGTGTAAAACCCCAGCAATTACAGGAAATTCATAAGGCTAAAAATCCTTTCAGTTGTGAAGTAAATTAATTTGCTCTTTTTGCTTATGATTTTAAAGTAGTTGTGAATTTGTCAGTTTCTACAGATCTGTGTAAAGCAAATACCTAGAAATTTTATATGGCTTTTGATTTGTAATTCTTTGCTATTTAGAGGAAAACAAATCTGAAAATGGCTAAAGATTCTTAAAATTTTAAATGGAATGTAAGTTAAAGGTCTCATATGACACTTTAGGAGATTTAGTTTTTAAACTGAACTTAATTTTCAAAACTTGTTTTTCAGAGATGAATGGGGAGAAACAAAGTGAAAACTGAAGACTTGTAATGAAATAGCTGTGCTATATGGAGTTTTGTTTTGAAGTTTATGTATTGTTCTAATACACAATTTTTACTTTACAGTGGATAGTTCAAGGAAGGGGCTTTCCCTTTCTGCTTCCTTTTTTTGGATATTTGATATGCAGAGATGTGGTGCTGTCTACACTTAAAGAAATATGATGCAGAATACTCTAAAAATAATGATCTTATTAAAACGAATACTAATGTAGATGCTGATTTGCAGTGTTATGTTGAAATTACAGTGAATTTTAATTGTAATTTGTGGTATTGCTAATAGAATGATTTTTTGAACTATTAGGAATGGAATGGTTGTATTGCAATTGCATGTTGAACTCCAGTAGTCTCTGAATATCTACATGCTATTATCTCTTTTAATAATTTTTAAAGTGTACTTCTAGGTTGCATAATTCAAAGATGCATTTATTTTTACTGAGCTTTCACTTCACATAGGTATTCTTTGTGTGAAAGATTGGCAGAACATGGCTATTAATATCTTTCTACAAACATTAGAGTATTTTTATTATTGCTGTTCAAAAGAGTTTTCCCTAACTTTTCCACGCCCCTATATAGTTTATATGTTACAAGACCTCGATATACTTGAAGACTGGACAACAATAAGGAAGGTAAGATGAAAGAATGAATGCTAGTGGCTGTGGGTTTTGTTTGGGTTCTTGTCTAGTCCTTTTGCCTCTTAAAAATACGTAAACGTGTTTCTTATGTGATCAAAACTCAAAATAGATTTTTATTTCTTCAGTAGTCAGCTAATCATTCCAGTTCAAGCTATGTTATTGCTACTTTTTCTCATTCTACCCAAATCATGCAGAGGAATCCAATAAACTGGTGGAAGAGGTTCTCTCTAAAATGGGTAGTCTGTAATTTTCCATAATAAATTGAGCTTAAAGCCTGTGTC
Organism: Ibidorhyncha struthersii; assembly: GCA_013398815.1. Lineage (NCBI taxonomy): Eukaryota > Metazoa > Chordata > Aves > Charadriiformes > Charadriidae > Ibidorhyncha > Ibidorhyncha struthersii. Next base: position 228,758 of record VZSZ01006254.1, on the reverse strand, counting down.
AAGATCTACTTTCTCATAGTCTAGCATAATTGGGTAGAAACTGTGACAGGATAGTTTGATCGGATTTTCTTTCAAATTAAGATTTTTTTAAAAAACCACATATATCACATGGTATGTTTTCACATAGTTTATTTTATGAAGATTTCTATGCTTCAACCTCTCATACCTTATTTTTTTGTATAAAGTGAAAGGCTGTGTTTTTCCCAGATTATAAGAGAATCAGGGTTTACAGGAAAGTAAATTCGTTGGACCAATTGATGTATTTGAAAAAATAAATCTAGCTTTTAAGTGCAGAATGCCTTTTTCGGATCTCTGTCATATTGTTAAAACAACTTGCTGTAATGAAACGCTATCCTTGCCTTGCACCTGCAGTTTGGAAAATTTCCCCTGGTACCCTAGTGCTTCCCAGCTTATGGAAGAGCAAACTACTTATGTGAATTCAAAAACTTGGTGAGAAAAGGCTTTGAGTCAGTTTCCATCCTGCTTTATAATGGTATATATTTCCTAAAAGAAGAGTAAAGTGTGATACCTATGTGAAAACTTGTCTGAGTTTTCTCTTCCTATTGTGTCAGAGGAACAGGACAAAATAGCTTTCCCTCAGTCTCTTTCCTGCAGTGTAACATGATTTTAAGCAATAGCAACAAACCCAGAATTTACTGGGGATTTTGTCTTTTCTGGAAATAATTAAAAAAAAAAAGAAACAATATAAAGCAAACAAACAACCCCAAAAAAACTCATAGACCTTTTTAAAACGTACTTTAATGTGATGTGTTTGCATAAGAGAAAATTTGTGCGCTTATGAGTAGGTTGTTCATATAGCATTTTGTTTTTCAGAATGAGTTGATGTCATTTTGTATTTTCTTGACAATTACTAACAGCAATTTTGAGGGTTTAATTTAGAAAACCTCCTGAGTTATTTGAAATCAAAACTTACTAAAGAAGGTGATTTTTTTCACCCTCAAAATGCTGTTTTGTTTAGTTACTGTGTCAGTGTTGAACACGCTGTATTTTAGATTTGATCTGATTGTGTTTTTTACATGTAAGAGCAAGTCTCAAGACTATGCTTGCTGACTAACTTCATTTTCTTTTGTGTTTCAAGGCAATGGCTACACTGGGGCCCCACAGAGTAAAGCCAGAACGTAAGTAAACATTGTCTGGTTTCACAAGACAGAACTTGCCCTGTGCAATGATGCAAACTTCATCTAGGCAGATCATATTTATTTTAGCCCTCATACACTGATGGGGGATGGGGTGAGGTAGCTGGAAGGTGTGGCTTTTGTCTTTCCTCTCTCTCAAGTGCTGATACTTGTAGCTCAATTGCTGATGATTGCGTTGAGACCTAAATTCTAGAAAATTATCAACAAAAATTTAAACTTCTAAAAGTGGCTGACGCCAACTAATATTAGCAAGCTATGCCAGTGTTTACACAAGAAGAGGCAGGAAACAGAGCATCTGGACCTTAGGGGTGTATTCTAAAGGACGCTGACATTCACTGCAAGCTACAGCCCTGAAAAAGTAGAGCTATGGGAAAGGAGTGTTAACTGATATTTGGCACTGAGGCGAGAAGCACGTTAATGCCTGATAAAATCAAATACTTGGAGGTTAAGGAAGAAAAGGGAGAGGAGGCAAGCAGGTGGTGTAGTTCTTTAGTGGTGTATTACTACTTGCATGTTGTGGTAATATGCTGATGAAGAGGTTTCAGGTTCTGCCATTTGAAGTCTTCTCTATATTGCATTGCTCCATTTGTGGAAAATTTGTATCACAGATATGAAGGTTGTGGGGAAGAGAACTTCTATCTAAAACTGGAAATACAACTTCTAATTTATCTGACTGGAAATAAGAAGGTATCTTGCTTCCAGTTTTCTTGCGTTCTTGCAATTATTAAGAGAGAGGCTACTTTTGATAATGGAAAAAAATGTATTTTCTACGTATATAACTTGATGAAAGTGTATTTAAACAGCTAACTGACTTCTGCCAAGCCAATATTAAATTACTTTTATTGATCATTTTAGCACCTGTCAAATTAGAAAAGCATCTACATAGCGCTAGATCTGAAGAAGGAAGGCTCTATTATGACGGAGAGTGGTATGGACGTGGACAGACGATATGCATTGATAAGAAAGATGAATGTCCTACAAGGTAAAGATTATTCAGTTTATGCAGTTCTGTACATTCATTCATGTTAAGCAAAGATAGGATGACGGCAGTGAAGAATAAGGCTTCTTCGGAAATACTGCCACCTCAGTAACGTACTGAGGGGGGGAGTTCACCTTGGAAGACAGGCGTTGTCAAAGAAGGTCAAGCGCTGGACTTCTGAGAGAGGCTAGTAAAGGTTGGACTTCATTGAAGGTAGGGAGATGTTTGTCAGGTTAGGATCTGACTAACAGTTTAAGCTCTTACTGGTTTCTGAATAGCCTTTGAGTAAGTTTTGTTTAGTATCTTGGGATTTTGTTGCTTTGAGAATTTGATCTGTTGCCCCACCCAAAAATACTTAATTATACAAAAATACTTTATACCATTAAAGATAAGCTTTGTTTTCAGTTGGTTTTCAGTCGATTAGTGCTCTGAAAAAAAAGAGTGAGAACTTTTTTTACAGCTTTTCCTTCTCTTAACAAAGTTTCTACCTGGAAACGGTCTAATTATGACAGTGCAAATTTGGTTGAATGTTTAACATACATTCAGATATTTTCTCTATATGGATAACTTGTCAATTTTAAAAGGTGGATATATTTAAAATAACAGTTAATATTAAATGTATCTCCTACCTTTTACTGAATGGGTCAAATCAATCTAAGAGCCATGTTGGTTAAATATGCACAGCTACCCAGGAAAATTAACTTTAACTTTGTATAGTAGCAGTTTATTGTAAAAGTAGCTGTTTCTTCCCTGTGTATGAGGGAGAACAGATTTTGGTGATTTTGATGTTTGTTCAGGGCTGAAACAGGAAGGTATTTTAGCAAACTATATATTCTTTCTGAAATTTAAAAAATTCTGAATTAGTTTTGCAGAATGGAGCAGTTGTACTGGGCCAAAAAAAGATCTTAGTATTCAGTGTCTGACAACAGCCAAAAGCTGATGCTTAACAGGACAAGCATACAGTGGAAATTTCCCAGCCTTTCAAGATTTCAGCAGCTTTTAAGGCTGAAGAGTTTCCTGGAGGGAGTTTTGTCATACTCAGTATGTGTATAGATATTTCTTCCATTAACTGTTTTAATCTCTGGTTTTGAGCCTTTTCCTGTCATCAGTTATACTTGATTTATATTTTTTTCTAGGGGCTGTGGGGGGGAGTTGTGTTCAATATTTGTATTAAGGTTTACCGCAAGGAGCATAAAAGCATTGTTCATATAAGAATGATTCAGTAAATCAGGCTTTATTTCTTATGGCCTTGGTGTAGTGACTAAGAGTTGACTACTTTTTTTGCTTTAAATCTTGGGCTTCAATCTGTATAATTTTTTTCCAAATACTTTGCATTCAAAGTAATTTCTGGGTATATTTTCCAAAGGATCTGTTTTTTACCACAGGTAGTCTATTGTTGTGTTTTCTGTGGGTGACTATTCTCCTTTTACACAATTAAAGCATCTGTACGTGTTAAGGGTTTTCTCGTAGGAGACGGCTGAAAAATTAACTACCTTCACTAAAGACACATGCAGTTATCAAAGAATTCTGTTAAAACTATTCTTACGATGGAGCCAGTATCTTTTGAGCCTAGCATTTACAACTAATGCATATTTTGATTTACTGTATGGAAATACAGGTGCAGTTTTGAGGTTATTTATTAGCTTATAAGGTTTCTAAATTCTTCTTGTTTTTCTTCCCCTGACTCTTTTTGTCCTCATTTTCTGTAGTGCCATAATTACAACAATTAACCATGATGAAGTTTGGTTTAAAAGACCGGATGGAAGCAAGTCCAAGCTGTATATTTCTCAGCTACAGAAAGGAAAATACTCAATAAAGCATAACCACAACTGACTGTTGCTAACCAGATATGAAACAAGTGGTATTGCCATGCTTGATGTGCCATGGGGTGAAAGTTGTATTTAATAGTGTTTTGTATTCCTTATAAATTTACAGCAGTATCTGATGTGTATTTGTAGTGCTGTATGTGAACTTCATATGGATGGCCTTCAGAAACCTGAGGATGTTAAATCATGTTGACAGACATTTTACCTCCAAACTGGGTCCAGTACCTAAGATATGAAGTATGCTTTTCAAGTATAATGGCTCAGAATGTCTCATATTTGTAAAANGGGGGAATATTTTTTTTTTCCATTGGTGACCAGTTGGTGTGATTAAAAATGATAGATAAACATAATTACCAGTAACTGACTTCGTTTTCAGTGAACATGTCATGCTTCTCTAGTGGATGTAAATTTAGCCTGTTCAGCTGTTGCTTTTGAATGATTATAACATGCATAAGCATTCTTTTATCCAGAGTGGAACGATTTATTAAAATTATTGCCCTCAACAGCTCTGCTAGTACTGACTGTGTTATATTTTGTAAGGTTTACTACATTGCTTGTGATGAGACAAAGCTACATTTTTTGAGGAGCACTTTTCTAGTTTAGGACCCTATTCTATAATAAACAAATCGTTGGTGATTGTCTCTTTCTTCTTCCCCAGATTGCCAGCAAAATTTATGCATAAAGTAGACAGTGTTGCTCCAACCTGTGTTACGTGTAGCCCACAAAGAACCACTGCGGGGATGGTTATGTAAATACTGTTGCATGCTCTGCTTGCTTGGTCCACAGTTGTATGAAATACTATGAATCTTTATTTAAAATGGAAAGTATTTCCCCAGAAATCATTTATCTGGGAAAATTTACACCGACTTTTTCACCAAACACTATTTTCCAAATTTCTGTACCCTACTTCATCTTCATACACCAGAATTATTTCATGCAGCTTAGAAAGCTGAATTTCTCTTAAATCTTACTGTTTAAGCCACGGAGAAAAGTCCTAAATCCTTGATGTTACTGTGATGCGCTTGGAACATCTAGAATGATAGATGGGATTGCTGAAGAATTATTAATGCGTTGGTTATGTGCACTTTAATCTCCATTTATGATGATTCTTCTTGGAGAAAGAAAGCATCCGTTTGCTTTAAATGATCACAGCAAATAAGTATTTTTATTGTAACATATAAATGTTTTATTCCTATATTAATTGTCTCTTCTAGTGCAGGGTGGTAACTACTTTCCAAATGCCAAATCAGTTTCTGCTGAGTGATGCTTTTCTACAGTTGTATGACATTATTAATCGAATGTACATAAAGTATCAATTGACATGTTGGCTTTTAACAATATGAACTGTATGTATACAGTTGTTTGATAAACTTTTTGTAATAAAATATTCATATTTTTTAACTTAGTATATAAATAAATGATCTGTGGTAGTGGACATCTTTTATGTTGTTTTGCTCTTCCGTTTTCTAGTCTTGTTGGAATTGCTGATATACCAAATGCTAAAGGGAAATCTATTTAAGTTTTCAGAAGGCCTAAATCTTTTTGAAGACGTTTGACTTGCACTTTTTTCATTCAAATTTTGAGTGTTTGTATGTATAGATTTTGTTTGTTTGTTCTTACGAATTTTTTTTTCTTGAATAATTTATGGAAGCACTATTCTGCACTGTTTATAAATCAATTGTAAGCATGGTTAAGAACCTCTTAGCTATTGATGCGCTTGAAATCATTTGTATTAGGGCATGCTGGGCACCCTAAACTGTTTCTGTGGTTCACCCCTTTCTTCTTTACTCCTATATTCTGCACCTCTCTAGCTGCAATTGATTAATTTCTAAAGCTGTTTCTGATCTCCTTGGGTGCAGAACTTTGCTTTGTACGTCCCTGCGGTTGGGACTGACACTTGGTGAGGGTGGCTTCTTTACTCAGAATAAACAGCATTCCTATCAACATGACAGGTAATAAGCGTAGCAGTATGGGTTAGCGATCAAACAACTGGGATCTACCTGTTCTGTTACTAGAATTCCAAGAAACTGAGCTATGGCTTTCCTTTTTGCATGTAATCGCTTCTGCATATGTGATTGGAAAGGTAGGAGGTTGGTCTTTTTTTATAATTGGTTCATTGTTTCATGCCTAGACAAGTCATATTTGGTACATGCTATATATCTTTTTTAATATTTGAACAGTTAATGGTTTTCTCGCTCCGTCATAAAATGTAAGAGGTATACTCAACAGATTTGAGTCCTTAGAAGTACAGACATTTTTAGCCTGTTGTCCATGTGTTTTATCTTTTACACTGCTGCAGTAAAGCTTTTCAAGCCTCGGTAGCTTTATTTTAACCTACAAATAGGATTAAGATCTGTAAAGTGCTGAAAGGAAAAAGATGTTGAGCATATCGTTATTCCTTGAGATGCAATATGTGAAAAGGGAAGTAAATGAAGGGTAACAGGGATTGAGTGACAAACAACTTTCTGTGCACGTATGGAAAAAGCTTCTATATCAATAGTTATGTTTCAGGCTTCTATATGAATAGTTATGGTTCAGAAGTGATGCAGTTTGTTTTTTTGCCAATCACACAGAACAAGTTGATCTGTTCATCTCTGCCATGATGAAGTATCTGGTATAGTTGAAATGCAATTGATTTAACCTGGCAACACTTAATGCAGAAGTATCATGTGGAATTTAGCTTAGATATCTTGTAACAAGCAGCTCTTAAACTTTCCAAATACACTTGGATTTTGGCACTTTGTTGCACTGCGTTTGTTTTAAAACTAAAAATTGGCTATTTATAGTCCATGGAACATCTTTTTTTATATTTGTAAGCCAAGGCCTGCATAACTAGCTCACCACCCCCATCAAGTGGCAAGTGATGATTAGGTACTAAAGTTTGCACTCATTTTGAAAACCTATGCTGTCTTCCACCAACAGGTTTGATTTGTTCTGGGTGGGGTTTTTGTTTATTTTTGTTTTATTCTTTGAATTGGAAAGGAAAAATAGGTTTGGGCTTTTACCAAAAGAGAGAAGTACTAATACTGCTCCCAGTCTCCCGGAGAAATTCTTCAATTATTACTGTGGGAAGAGCTACTTTTTAGCCTTTTTTTGAGGACGAGGGGAAGAGGTAGGGAGAAAACGTGTTCAATAGACCTCGCATTTAAATAGCTAAAATCTTCAGTGTGTTTTCTGTATCAGGTTTGTTGGAGCCTTTCACTGTTCCTCGTGGTAGCTAAATGGGACATGCTTTCTTCTGTTTCTGCACATGACAGCCCCGTCCAAACACCCTTTTACAAGGGCCAAGTATGCTCTGTTCTAAGGGCACTTGAACTTCCTAAGCAAATCTTTTTTTCAAGGCCCTTCTCGGTCAGGGGGCATGGTTACTGTTGGAATTAAGATCAAGTAGCCAGTATTTCCCCTCAGGTACCTTAGGGACCTCAGGGTTTTGGCAGTCAGGATGCTCTGGGTGATATGTACTACCAGGTAGCATGGTAACTGCCCGGTGTTTGGAAATACTTTGGTGTTTCTGCAGCATATGTGTAGGTCAGCTGCACGGTACGTCTGCAGTAAATCAGCATGGGATTTGCAGCCTACAGTTTAATCAAAAGCACAGCATGTAATCACTAAGCCTGATATTTCCTGGAAATGCCAGCCTAACTCTACTTGCATGGCATTGTGTATGCTTTTATTTCTTTGGAAAATCTGGTCTTGACGGAACAGGTGAGGCTTCAGACATTTAAGACTCATTTCTGTTTTTTCTGGAACTGCCAGACTGGAAAGCCGAAAAGAGATGTGCTGAGCTGACTCCTGTTTCAGTGTGTGGGCTCCTGTAGACCTCATTTCTAGCAGTATAACTTTCCCAGATGTTGTCTAAAGAGTCCGAACGCTGAAACTGAGCTAAGAGATTCGCTAGCCGGCAGAGGATCCAAAGTTAGGTGTGGTGCTGAATGCAGTGTTGAAGAAATTCCAGCTCCAGAATAAAGATCGGAGGGGTAAATGGAATAAATGAAATGACGAAGTATATGTCGAATGCCGGCATTTAAAAGAAAATGGTAAGATGACTAACAGCCCTAGTTACCCTGGGCATTGACAGAGGCAACTTTTGATTGGAAGAAATACTGTATGATTTTGTAAAGATTGTTTTGTGTGTCAGTGGATTCAAAAAAAGGCTTCGTAGGCAAACTTTGTTTGGTGTTTCCAAGCTTTAAAAGTGTTAATATTACACTTCCAGTATGGTTTGTGTGTATGAAAGAATGTAAGCCTATAGGACTTGGGTCACTTAGTAAGGCAGCAATCTCCAAATTCTCCTAAACCAGTGTTTTCAGATGTTTTTAACTACAGACATGACTTATTGTAAGATCTGACTTGCTAGATTTCTTTAAAGATCTGGGTTATGTTTTTGAAGGTAGCAATGGAACTCGGGTTTGTGGTGGTTGTTTTTTTTTTTTCGTAGACTGTCAGTTCAATAGGAAAATCTTCAGACATCACCGCTGTCTCCGTGAGCAAGCTGGAATAGGGCAACACAAATGAAAATAAGCTGCATTAGTTCTTTGAACAGGGCAACATTAGTGGATCCTCCTTTTCCTCTAAGCAAAATAAATCTGAATCAGTTGGCGCGAGTAGGAATGTTAAATCTGCCTTCCCTCTACGGACGTGGGGTGTGTAGTGGGGGTAGCCTTGCTCCTGTGCTCTGGAGCCCCATGCTGCTGAAAGCCTGCAGGTGGCAGTAAATTTATGCTGAAGTTACTTAACAGTAGTTAACAGAATTTTCTGTCTGGATCCTGTTAGTTTTTTTTACTCGGTTTCTTTTAGTTGTAACGGTACTACAACTGGTTTTAATCCTAATGCATACTAATTAAGGGATATTTGGAAAGAACAGATAGTACCCGGAGTTCTAAAGAAGGATTATCTTTTGCTACTGTATCGTGAAAGAAAATTGCTATGTAAAGGCTTAGGAAGGAACAGAAATGGATTAGATGCTTTCTAGTTGCTATAGAAACAAAATATGTAATTAAACAAAATGAAATGTATTATAACTCTTACACTGATGAAAGTACTTAGGAAAGGTTGGACAATGAATGAGTGTTTTGCATTGCAACACCAAACCGAGAAATAAACAGAGGGTTTGGGTTTATTTTTCAAATGTAATTTTAACCTACTGCATTTCTCGGGCTCGGTTAACTGAAAGCAAAAATGTTTTGTTTCCGAAGGTGAACCTATAAAAAGGAACGTCAATAAGTAATGCAGTGAGGATTTGCATCAAGACTGTTGCAACTTAATAACATTAATATTATGTGATACTGATGATATTAGGAAAAGAATACAAATCTTAAGTACGTGCTTTTTTGGGGGAAAAATCACATTTTATGAGTATGAATCGTTTAATTACATTTGGTTTAAAATAACTTTTAACAGATCACTTCAATGTTTCTTGTTCTATAAAAGTATATTAACAGTTTCATACCTTTGCTGTATAGATAATGAAGACAATTTCGTAACATAAAATGTGCGTCAAAAGAACTTTATTGGGTGAGTAAGTGCTGCGGTTTAGGATGCGTTTCAAATGAGGTAGCAGTTAGCGTCAGCCACCAGAAGAGGGCGCGTTGAGGTTTCGCATGAAATGCTGTTTGCGCTTAAAGTTTAACTCAAGTTCTCAGTTATAATAAAAAAAATATAAAAAAAAAAATCTGACTGGAGGTCTGAATCCTCTGATGTGCTGTGGACTCTCTAGGAAGAGGTTGCTTGTCCTGTCTCCCTGCTTGGCTGCTTTGGCATACTTTGCCTTAACGCTTTATAAGGCGTTCCTGCAGATTTCTTGATTCTTGCTCTCAGAATCCCACCTCTTCCATCTGAGTTACTTCAAATGCCTACAATGAATCATCTGCTGGCCACTGCTTTCTCTCTCGCTGTAAGACTGCAGCACCCTGGGCTAATACAACACCCTGCTCCCAGGTCAGGAGAAATACTTCACCACAAGCAATGTATTTAAGTGTTATTACTGGAAATTTTGTATTAGCTCACAACAATGCAAAATTGTCACAATTTACCTCTCCTCTTAAATGATTAACACCATGCTGCTATGCTGTGCTCCAACAGTGTGCGTTAAGGATCTATAAAATACCAAATTCTTAATTTTCTGTGGCTACCACTACATCATTGTTCTTATACTTACTAACGTTATCACAAATTATTTCACCGTTAAACCATCTACAACTTCTTAAAAGCTGAGACGGTTCACTGTTCTCTTGATCCCTGACTTTCTTTTAACCAACCAAATAATTTCCAACCATTCTTATCTCAGTAAAATGCTTGTAAAAATCATTCTCCTTTAGTTTGCAACTCAGCTCTTGATTGTTTCGCTGCGAGGTCACAGCTAAAGTGTCGCAGTCAGGGTGTTTATTTGGTGGCCGAAGCAGTTGGTGTAGCTCCTATGAGAGGCGCAAAACTGTGTTGTGAGCTGTGCCATGGTGGCTGAGAGGGGTAAAAAGAAACTGGGAACGGCTGTGAGGTGTAGCTGTGTTGGTCGAGGTGCCAGCGGTGTTCTCCACTTAGCCTGGCCCTGCCCTGAGCAGCAGTACTGCTGGGCGGCTCCTGTAGAAGGTCTCCTCCTCCACTCTCTGGTCTCGGCTGTGTGTGTCTTGTAGATGAGGGAGATGTGCCGGAGGTAGAAGACCGCCCGGTGGGATCTGTGTCAACTGAGGTAGGTGTCTTGGGTGTGATGTAATCAGCAACTACATGAAGGTAATCTTCAGGGCTGGTGTTTTCAGCCTTTGCAACTCCCAAATAGCAGAAATGCAAACCCCCACATCTTTGTGACTATGGAGGTGAATGTATCATGGAGAAAATTTTAAATGCGTGAAAGATAAAAATAGCTTACGTCTTGCTGATAAAGAATTGCAGGTTTCCTTCTACTGTGGAAGAATTATGTGGTTTGCTGTCTCCAAAATAAATGAACCTCAGTTGCCAACGGTAAAATACAGACATGTTTGTACATCCTATAAGAGATATATCTACAGAATCAGTCCTCTCCTATCACATTCTTGACTGTGACAAATAAGGTTACAATAAACTATTTGTGCTTTATTCTTCGAACCTACCTTTCTGTGAGGCAAAAGCATGGAGGGTAGACATAACTGATTTGTGTTTCTTTTTCCCAAGCTTCGTTAGAGTAAATATTGAGATAATGTTTCAACATGCCTTTATTTCTAGCCTTACTGAGCCTCAAGGCAAGATCAAATGGCTGTTGAATATGTTAATTCTAAATGCTCAGTATACAACCTTCAAATACATTCAAAAGAAGAGAATCTTGTCACAGCCACCATTTGGAGAAAAAAAAATACAACAAAGGATGGTCTTCAAGGAGAGAGGGGGCTGCAAAGTCTACGTGTTCAGATTTCATCAAAAGAGCAAAAGATGTGGCAAAGAGCACAGAAGTTTAATCTTTTAAAAGGAGCTGTATGGTACTTTTTATACGTATCCTTAAATATCAAGGAAGACTATAGGATATTATAGCATTATCCCATTTCTTTAACTGAAGTAAGCTGGGATGCTCACACAGACTCTGTCATGAGGCAAGGAGGGGTTTGTATCAGGAAATACAGTGCTAAGTATTAATCGAAGGGAGGTTGTTGCTAGATGTGAGAGATACCAAAGTGCCTGGGACACATGCCAAAAACCTCAGGGGACCAGAGTCGAAGGTCCTGTGCTGTCACAGGTTATTTCCAGCCTCCTGTGGGCAGGACCCAGAGCAGCAGTTATGCAGCTGGATCTGTTCTCGGACTAATTACAGCGCAGCTGCTGCCTCGCTGAGTTGCCTGCATGCTGACGGTGCCCTAGAAACGAGAAATTTAGTGCATGCCTGACCGCTGAAATGGTGTGGGTTTTGTCTGTTTTGGGGTTTTCTTTCTCCCTAACGCCCCACTGCTTGTTTCTTACCTCTATTGCCAGCCTTTCTGGAAGCTGGGGGCAGCCTGCAGAAAGCATCGGGCGCTGTCTAGTGGCGAGAGCATTGTTCAGTAAGCAAAAGACTTCCATGGTAGTGTTAAGTACCTACTAGCGTGTATCCACTAAGCATTAATGATAACAATTTTTTATTATGCAGTACGCAACAACTTCATCAAGCTGTGAAAGCGGCACCAAAGCCCTGAGCTTTGGTGCTGACAACACTCGCCACAGGGGCGGGAGACGCAGCTTCAGCCTCTTCAGGGTCTCTCTGGACGTGGAAGTGTATTTGAATTGGGTCTGTCGTAGCCACCTGCAGATGACCACTCCATCTGTGTGCTTACTGTCGCCTCAAAACCCTGCAAGGCTTTGCTGCTCAGTTCCTAAACAACACGGGGAATTTGCCTTTTAATTTCGGCACGGGTCTGTCCCCACTTGTAAAAGTTCCTTGGTGGAAGCCGTGAGGTTTACTGTGTGAGACACTGGTTTGCTCAGATGATCTGGTGGTGGGAACCCTAGAACTAACAAAAACAGCCAGTTATATTACACAGAATGTATTTTGAGCCCAACACAATAAACATGTGGTTTTGCATTTGAGACTATGAATCAAGATCCAGTTTTTCAACAAAATAGTGCTCGTATGATTAAATGATTATTGGCTTGAAATACATGAGTAACTTGAGTGAGACAATGTCTGTGCATGGTATGTAACTGGTAGCTGACCATTTAGATTTTTTTAGCATTTTAACAGCAGGAATCGAAGCACAAATGGGTTTCACAAGTGTATCATTTCTGTTTCAAGAACTCACTTGTGCCAAACAGCCTAAAACTCAGCACCTGTGGAAAAAGTTGTGAGATGCTGTGATAACATGTACTATTAATTGCAAATCACAGTTATTAAATTCTCGTATTTGTCCAGGTTCTCGCATTCTCTTGTCGTGTGGTCCTCCTGCTTGTATGGCTGCAGTATTCATTAAATCTCTAAATAGAAAGCAAAGGAAAGCTTTTTGGGTTGAAATGCATTTTTGTTGCTTATTTTTTTTAATTCTTTCTTCCAATGTTTCCCTTTTAAATAGTTTGAAATGCATATAAATATTCCTAATGATTAGGCAGTAGTCAGCCAATTCCAACTTGCCTACAAATGAACCATTTTTAATCAGGCTTCATCTGAATTGGGCTCTATCATAAAAATTTCACTCGCAACTCAGAGAAAGCTGTTTCTCATTTTAAGTAATGCTCTTTCTTTGGGGGTTTTTGTTTGTTTGGGGTTTTTGTTGGGTCTTTTGTTTTGTTTTGGTTTTTTTTTTTTTCCCTTCCTTGGGTATAAATAACCCAGTATTGTTTGGAATAATATAGAATAAAAATGTTTTCCTGGCCGTGTAGGATTCAGGATGTGGGTTGCTTTATTATTGTACTTTGTAATGCAAGAAAGATTTTTATTTTGGAAGACTAACCATATCCCACTCATATTTTGTTTGATGAAGAAGGCCATCACAGCAAGGGTTATCTCCTGATACCTAATATCAGGCTAATCCCATTGTCTCTGATTTTAACTCTGGAAACATACCTACCCTGGCTGTTATTAGCAACCACATTTGGTGATAATAATTTGGAAAAATTTTCAGTGTCACCAGCTTTCGGGATTTGGTGTCCCTCACTTGGAAGGAGTGATCCCAGCACCGGTGGGCAAACACTACTGGCTGTGAAGGTTACAGTCCCCCAGACTGCTGCCCAGACTGGGCAGCAGAAGCACTCCTGATGCTTTAAAGACAAGAGGCAGAAGATGATGTAGCTGGTGGAAGAGGAGCAAGAGTGACCTTAACCCTCAACCAACTACCTTCCTCCATAGATACCAACAATGTAAGCTGTCTTCTCCCACCCACAAGTTCTCACACACTGTGTAGCGAAATGCTTTCTCTGAAACCTCTTGCTGCCTCGTCAGATGCAATTAAAGCTGATGAAGTTCAGAGGTTGTTTGAAAGAACTGATGGACAAACAGGTGGTATAGTTGCATAAGTCTCATTTCCTTAGAAAACTAAGCTAAGCTAGGTACATGTATTTAATATAAAAAATAGTGAGTAAGCAAACTAAATCCAGGGATAGGGTTTTGTTTCTTTTGCATCTTTGTTCGTAACTTCTATAATGCTATGTGTATGAATTGTAAATTTAGTCCCAAATACTCATACTGCTGCCTGCTGCCCATATTTGTTTTCTTGGTGTCCTGTGGCCTGAAAGTTACCACAGAATATGTCATTTCTGTTCTAAACTACTGGGAATTAATCTAATATAAACACATAAAGGGTATTAGGGACGTCTTAGAGTTTTCTATGCATATCAGCATGTTTAGGAATTCAATTTTTATGGTTGGTCCAACAAATTTAAATATGTGTAATAGATACTGATTTTCTTTGGGAGCTTTTTTTCAGTGTTGTGAGGAATTCTTCAGAAAAGCAGAAAAATAAACAGGATTTAGGGATTTGCGTCTTGGCCAAGCGGCAGGGGGTTGCCATGTGCATCGGGCACACTCCATGGCTCTGGTGATGCCAGCCAGGAGACAGCTGTGCGCTGAGGAGCTGGGGAGCCATATCACAGCTAACCTGAGAAGCTGCAGGCCTGGGCTGCACTTATTTAACAGCTTATATATTGCACTTATAGCTTTGCTTTCAGGCCTGCGCTGAGCTGCACGTACCCCTTGGCCACAGGACAAATGCTGCCGGTGAACTGTAATGATGGAGCCTGCAGGCAGCTGCCGTTCAGTACCAGGGATTACACCACCCATGTGTTCTTGTCTCTATCTGAAAATGTGGCAACATCCTGTGAACATCCTTTTTGACTGACAGTAGAAATGGATAGAATTGTTTTAAGAAAATCCCATAAGAGCTTAAAAGCCCCAAATGGCGTAGGGATCCAGGAGCATACTGTGCACTGATTGGAGACCCATCTGACACCCTGTAGCTTGGGATTCCCAGCATCTGAAGAGATATAAAATCATCTATGCTATCCTCTGCTTTTTTGTATTATCAGCTCCACTAAATGACATTTTAAGAGATGCTTCAGAGAGTCTGAGTGCCTTTCTTGTTGGGATCATAACAAACCAGGACATCTTGGTGCAGAACAACGGCATGGTAATTTTGAGGGAGAAATGTAAAACCAAGTGATACCAGTCTGTGTTGCTGGTATGACTCGCTGAGGGTGAACATAAGGAGAAAAGAAGAGTACTACTCTATCTGCTCTGAATGAATGCCTGCTATTAAATTATAGACTTTAGCTTTTATTATATATGTTGTAGATAAATCTATTGATGTTGTTTTAGCTCTGTACACATTAGATACTCTCCAAACAGGAGGCCCGGTCCTGTACCTGAGAAACCTGTGGATGAACTTTTGCATTCCTGGAAGGTCTTACTGACATTGAACAGCACTGCAGAGGTATAAAATCTGCTTGTGTGTGTGTGCAACTACTGGAGGATTGGGCTTTTGGTGTTTAGAGAAGAGGGAGAATTACCTGCCATCTGCCAGATCTTATATTTAAAACTTCTGTATTTCTGTAGTGCTTGAGCTACTCTGACTCTGTTTGTGCCATTGATAATACTCCCTCCACACTGGTAGGCAGAGACATGAGTTATAACATCAGTTGAAATTCCTGTTGACTTTGCATAATATATAATTTGTCTTCTAATGTTTTGCACAAGATTAGTTTGGGAAAGCCATGTGAATTTTTTTCTTAGTGGTCTGTGATTTAAAACAAAAATATTTGCCAGTTCTATGCATGCAAACAGAAAATGGGGAGCGCCGTGACATGTAAAGTGTGTGCAAGGTTAACTTCTCTGTGAATTGAGGGTTGGGTATCAGCACCTAGAGGAGTGCGGAGTCCTTCTGGTGGTGCAGTGGCTGAAGGACTGTGTTTCCTTCTCTGATTTATTACTCAATTAAATTGTCCTCTTAGCAGTTTGCCACTGGGTCTTGTGAATGCTGGGGTTGGTACAACGAGAGAAATGGGAAGTGAGTATTTCAGTGCCCAGTGCCTGCTTAAATGTGCCGCAGAGGACAGACTTATGGAACCATAGAATAGTTTAGGTTGGAAGGGACCTTAAAGATAGCCTGGGGCGTCTGGGCTCTGCGGTCCTTGGGTCCTTGGCTAAGGATTTTGAAACAAGCCATAAGCACGCACTTTTGAGAGCTGCGTAGTAAGTCGAGTTGAATTCCTCTGCAAGGTTCTTGCTTTCATGGAATGTTGGAAGTTTCACAGCAGCTTCTCTTCAACAAACAAAATTAATGGATTAAAAGTGAAAATATGAATGCAATTGGTACATTAACATTTGTGTATTTTCCTTTTAAAATTGATTATTTTTCAATCTCAATTTGTGTGCATTGAATACTCACTTTTAGCGGTTTTTATCTGCCATTCATTTGTTAACATTCATGCCCTGTAGTCCAGAAATACAAATTTTGTGGTTTTTTTTGAATAAATGTGTGTGGACTTCTGGTATTTTGAGCGTAAACGGATACTTGGTTATTCGGTTAATATAAGAAAATCTGATATTGTGCAATTTCCTTGCAGCTGCAGACGATAGCAAAAAATACTTGACCAGCAAAAGTGTGTGCAATGTCTTTGCTATACTGTTGCTATACATGGGTGATAAATGTTTACTAGCATTTTTTAATAAATCCTCAGATGCTCAGCATAGTGTAACAGCCTTGTTTTAAAGGCAGCTTCAAGTGTGGTGCACTGTGAATGAGAGGGAATGCTAATAAAGGCATTGGTGTGTAAGATTCACTCCACTACAGTATAATCAGGTTTTCCTGGATTTTTATAAAAAGAAACTGTAAATTAATCCTCTGTATTTTTGTCTCAACTATAAAAAGCACATTATATTTCCAGAAAGAAAAACCCACCAAAGGGAAGTTACCTTTGGGCTTTAGTAGAAGTTGAAGAGATGACTTTTGACATGCGATGATTCTTCTCTATGCAAATTGTTTTATGGTATAGCAGGCTTTTCTTTTTCCTAACAGAGAGCAGAGAAATATACTTGTCTATTCCCAACAAACATTTTTGAGTACTAAATTAAAACAAACAAACAAGACCAAAACCCAACATTTTTTTGAATGGTTTTCAAGCTGCTTCATCTTTTGGTCTTGGCTCTCCACAGTTGCCAGTTGCTGATTTCAGCCTGGCTATGTGGGATCCAATACCTAGAGTGGCTGTAGGTGTCACCTCAGGTACATTTAGTGTGTGTATCAATGCCCTGTGTGAAAGGAAAGCGGAAAAATAAGTAACTGTAGTGTTCTTTGGTGTATATCTCCATTTCCCTCTTGCTACTCCTCTTCCTTGAATTATGTATGTCCTGACACGAGATGTCGATGTTGCCAGTTAAAACCAGTTTAAGTGGCACTTTTCTAACTTTTCCATGTGGGTGTGGTTTTGCTTGTTGGTTTGTTTTGTTTGGGTTTGTTTGTTGTTGTTGTTGTTGTTGTTTTTCATGTGGGTTCTCATTGCTTGAGACCCTGGCACCTTGCTTTAGCTGAAATTTCAATAAGTAGGTTTTTCTCAAGATTTAGCCCTAAATGCCTTAGGTTTAGAAAAATGAGTTCTAGGCACTGAGGTATTATTGAAAATCTTTTGCCCTCAAATCACTGGATATTTATGAGAACCAAGCTGTTAAAGAATGAAAGATGTTTGTAGTTATATGCCAGTTTGCATTATGGTACTGTTGATCTCTCCTTTATTTTTCTGTTGGGCAGATGGTTCAGGCCTTTTTACAACTATCAATAAAAGATACACAACGATGGAAAAAAAAAAAAAAGTATTCACAGATAGCTTGGTGATAATTAACTTTAAAAATAATGGTTTAAAGTTCTAAAACTAAAATATTAAATAGAGAAATCACAGATGCTCATGCATGCATGCACAAACACAGAAAGACATTATTGCCTTTTCAGTTACGCTTCTGCTGTTCCAGAAAACCAAACATTATGTGTGATAAACCTGGAGAGACAATCATTCATAGTCCTTGTGCCTCAGAGTGGCTGTAGTACTAGAAATGGCAACATCTTGTCTCATCCTAAAATATCTGTTCCAACCCTTTTGAACTAAAGCTGCAGTCTAGTTGAAACTATCCCATCCAGTGATATTTTTTTTTATTTGTGCCTTTAATAGTCATGCAGTGGGCTTGTGATGTTATATCAGTTAAAACATTTCTCAAAACCAAGTCTTCAGAGGGTAAAGATGCAGTATTACATGCTGTCATCATCTTTACATCTCCCGAAAGACCTAAAATTTCACCCTACAGCAGTTTCTCTTTCTCTTTCTGTCTGTCTCTTCTGAGAATGGAACAATGTATCTTGCTAGAAAGTGGTTTTATTGGGGTTGGTTGATTGTTTTTTAAGTCTTTGATAGGTGGGAATTAACAGTAAAGCTGCTCAGAGGCAAAATAAAATGAAAAATCTTTTCTTGCTTACGTCCCTTTGTAAGACATCCTTACCAAATATATTTGTGTGTTTTCAGGGTCATGTTGGCCTCTAGTTTTCTCATACAATCTGCACAGAAAATGAACATATGTTAATTACATAAATTAATTATTAAATCCAAGGATTTTTATTATTCTGAGAAGAAAGGGCTGCAGAAGCCTTACAGGGGGAAAAAAAGGCACACAAATATTGAGCATTCTTATTATCCCATTCTGATTTATGTCCTGCACATTTATTTATGAATGGCTTCCCTCTCATTAGATTTGAAACATAAAACAAGTCCCACTCATAATAAAAATTAAAAAGTACAAGCACAAGCATTAATGATTTAAACTGTGCCAAAATCTTCTTGTCTGTGTAACTGATTGTATACAACAGAAAAGTATTTTAAAATATTTTATATGGTCGTTAAGACAGTTTTATGTGAAACAGCTTCAATCGCTAAATTAAAATCTCATTTCTGTTTCCAAAGAATAATGTATTTATTTTTTTCCCCAGACTGCAGCATGGAAAACTTGACTTTTGTTCCATGCTGACAAAAATAAAAAATCTTGCAGTAATGTTCTTTGCAAGACAGAGGGAACACTTTGTATTCATTAGGAAAACTGTGGGACTAAAGTAGATGGTGTATAATCTGCTATATCCAATGGTTACAAAAATAAAAGTCTCAAGTGTTAGCCAAGTAGGCATTTTCTGCTTCAAAATACTTTATAAGCTCAGATTCACATCTCCTTGTGGAAGAGAGGCCAAAAATAATATTATGGCAAAACTATATTAGGGAAGCACAAATGTAACACTCCAGCATAATTTAGACTAAGAATACAACACACCCACACATATGTGTATTTATACACATGTGCAAACATACACGTATGTGCAAATATACACGAATGTCTCCAAAGGAAGACTGCAAACCTGCAGTGCTACGTCCAATGCATGTAACTGACCCCCTAAACTACTTATCTGCTCAGATTTATCACAGCTCAGAAACAGTCTTATTTCAAGAAACAAAGTATCCTTTCAGGGATTGCATGACGGTTTAGTATATTACTATTAAACCTATTTTATAAGCAGAGTTACTTGGTGCAGGATGCGTTCACCTGTAGGAATACAAGTTTGGATGCTTCTTGGTGACCTCGTAGCAAAAGCTGAGATGTTTTCCCATGGGTACCCCATGCTACTTTGCTCACTGTATGGTGCCATCGGCGTGCATCTCCCTGTATCCTGAGCACGTGTCATCCTGCAGTCGGGTATTTCTGTTCCCCTCCGTGTCCCCGTCTCACATGTGTGTTAGTCTCCTGGTCGGTCAGACAGACTTTTCTCTGAGACATGACCCCACCTTGAGATACAGGCTGTGGGAACAGTGAGCTTTACGCTGCCATCTGAATTTGGCACAGATGTGCTAGTGGATGCCCTGGCAGATGTGGAATGGCACGGTGCCCAGCTCCAATGAGGCAGCAGAGCTCTGCCCTGGCTAATGCCCGTGGCAGGAGTGCAGGAGCCTGCTGGTGCCATGCCCCTCTCAGCTGAATCCCAGCTAAATGTGCGGTCCTTGTACCAGGCTGCTTGTGACACAGTAAACATAACGGCTTGTAAATGACAGGCCTGGGTGAAGGAGGTAACCCTGAGCCAGCTGCAGGCGTAGCAATCCGTTCCTGCCTCTAGACTGGCAGGCAAAGGCTCAGGCCGTGAGAGGGGCTGTTTCCAACACGTGCTAAATGGTACGTTGCAATACAACATGGTGAGGGATGTTTAGGTATGTTGTGCTGATGTCACTTCTTTTTTTTTTTTTACCTTAAGGCAGTTTTAGCGTAGCTCATACTCCCTACTTTGCTTTACCTATACAAGCTCAATACATAGCCTACATATAGCCATATATGACATGACACATGTTCATCATTTGTTTGCAGCAAAGGCCATGCATTCTGTGAAGTGCCTATCCCACCCCTGGGTGCAGCAGACCAGCGTATCCTAGAACAAATCCCCATACGTAGCACTTACGTTGGTAATTTATAGCTTAGGACAGCAGTCTGTGGCAATGCCGTGTACTCACAGGAAAAGAAAACATCACATCATCCTTATGCTATACTAGATGCAATGCACATTATTTTAAAAAACATGAGTTTTTTAAACACTGAGATAATATTAACAGATACGTTTGTGGAATATTAACAGATGCATTTTTCAAAAAGAGAATTCTTTCATCAAACAAGATCAATAAACAGATGGAATGATGACAAATGTAATAAGCTACTGAGTAGCAGCACTGTTTCCTTTTTGTTAGATAAGAATTATTCTTACTGAAAAAAAAAAGGAGTCAAATGTTGCAAATGGATTTTGTATACCTTTTACAATAGCTGTAAACTTGGACAATTAGACTGAGCAATAAAATGTCATGTCCGTCAGATCCTCCTTTTTAACATCAGATTTTGAAGGCATCTGTTGTATTTGCAGGAGGATGGGCTTCGCCATTGCCCAAGGACTGGGAGTCGAGGAGCAGGATGGATGTGGAGCCCAAATGCCCAATGGCCTCTTGAAGGCAACGCAGGAAACCTGCCAGGCCTGGAAATGAGACTTCTTCACGAAGGAATGGGGTTTTTTTTTGCTATTTGTGCCATGGGAAGGTTTTCTGTTTGCTTTCTTTTTACGAAAAAAGGTATTTCATTTGTCTTGTTTTAGCTGTATGCCCTGAAGCTTTGAGCAGAATTGTTTACTTACAGCAGAAAAATCATCTTTGATTGTTACATGAGCTGATGCACTTGTTTACAGTTAACATGTCTCTCATCTTAAACTGCTACGAGTTTATGAAATTAAAATCAGAACCATTCATATAATAGGGCTCTTGCACTATACTGTGCTTACTATAATATGATAAGATTTAGGAAACATTTACATCAGCTAATCCTAGAACTTTGGTAATATTTCCAAGAAACATATGCATCACAAAGCTCTGTATACGTTGATCTCTCTTACTCTTAGACACAAGCTTTTCTGTTTTATACCTGTTTCATTTTAACAGTCAGTGCACGTACTGTTGCTCAGCTACAAAACACTTGAAAAAGTTGTGTGATGCAGGTATTCTGCTGGATGACTTTTGCCATGTTTTGTTTATCAGATGCTGTGTTTTCATTTAAATTTTCATCACAGATTTGTATGACAATAGTTGCGTTTTTCTGTGAAGGGCAACTAATGTACTAAGCAGTCAAACCCAGAGCAGTAATTAGTCTGGGAGAGATCAAAGGGTGCTCTTCTAAATCCTGACAATTTGATGGGGGTGAGCAAAACCAATAGTCTGTCTTTTGCCTTGGTCTCCTATTAATTTTCCCTCTCGTTTGCTGCAGAGCAGCTGCTTTCCTGTCAATCCAGTGCCCTGCTTGAAAAAAAAATCCATTTGGATGTCACAAATGCAATTTCAATGGGCTTAGCAGCAACAACTACTCTTTAAGGTAACCCTCCTCTTCTGTGAGTGACTCACGGGAAGAAGAAATTCCTTGAGCAACTGTGTCTCCAAACCCCATCAGAACACATCGCAGGGGGAAGTGGTGTCTGAAGCCAGTGCCATGTCCCGAGGTGTGAGTTGCTCTGATTCTTTGCTGAGTGACAGACACAAACCATGTGGGATTAAAAAAAAAAAAAAAAAAAAAAAAGAATGAATGAATGGCAGCCAAATACTCTGATGAGAAGCTGCAGAGCTGCAATGGTAGTATTAACAGCCCGCCATTAGTATTGTCCGTAGAGAGATTTCTTCCTTAATACACCCTGCTGAGGTAGATGGTCTCTTGAAATCGATTTCAGCCCAGCATTTTTTGATTTCATGGCAATATCTCAGTATTTTGGCTAGTAGTCAAAGTCCTGTTCCCTCTTCTTTCTCTGCCCTATATTGTCAAGTGGCTAGGGCAAAAAGAAAAGAGGTTTGATTCAAGTTCCTTCCTCTTAAAAGCAGAGGCTACCGCTGCACCGTGTAAGAAGAGACAAGATGGGAGCACGTTTGTGTTCCTGTCCAGGGTGGATGCAGTGTGAGGTGGCAGAAAAGGAGACCTTTGCTGAGCAAGGGGGAAAAGGTAACACCACCCCCACCACCCCCTGAGTGCTACAGGAGGAAATGATGGAGGAAATTTTACACGCTGGAGGGGAAGATACCATAAAAGTTGCAGAATGCCTTAGGATGAAGGAGAATAAGAAGAAAGAGCGTCATACTGCAAAAAGCACGCCACGGGCACAGTGTTTCCTTCCCTTTAGTGGTTCCCTCTCTGCCTGCCTGGTGAAGGATATTTTTACAGTCCCTTGCACAGGAGTGGGAGAAAGGAGGTGGGGAGGGCTTCTCTGCGCGTTCAGTCGAGGAACTCTGCTACTACTGGCTGGTCTGAATGTTGATCCCTGTGGGGTTGTCCCTTTCTCTGCTTTTAGGTGAATGCTTGGTAGACTATAGCAGCAGTGAAAGGCTCTCTCCTTGCCTGGCTGGGAACTAGGCCGATGGTTTACCAAACTAAGGCAAACTGGAGGTACCTGCTTTCTTTTAGCACTGGTGGAAGAACTAATATTCACTCCCAGTTTTAACTCTTGCAGGACACAGTAGCTGGAGTCAATACTTCTGTCTGTAACAGTTCGCACTGGTACTGTATTCTCAAAATACTAGCAGTTCTCAGTTACCTAACATGTGGAAAACCCCTCTGGTCGTCATATCTTTCTCACCGAGATCAGTGATCATTTAAAAGTGTGCTCATTTTCTTAAGTATTTTGTGCGAACAATATAAATCCAGATACATTTCCTACAAGTTACCTGTAGGCTTTCTTTTTCAACATTTTTTTTTTTTCTGTTCATGTCTTTGCATTACAGAATGGTCAAGAATGTGCTCAGCTCTGGTTTGACTGGAAAGATGCCCTGCTCTGTGCCGGTGGGACAACTGCACCTCCCTCCCAGTCTGCAGCATGTCCACATCCTGCAAAGCCAAAGACTTCTGTGCTCCAGACACTGCAGAGTGGGAGCAGAGTTTGGACAACTGTTTTACAGTTGTATTTCTATTTATATTTTTTTTTCCCCCCTCAAATGCAGACGTTATAGTAAAACAGCCTTATTGCATTGTCAGATGCTGGGAGAGGGGTTATTGCCTCATTTGGCATCCCTAACAAGTGGGCTAATTGTGGATCCTTACGGCATGCAAACTGCCTGCACATACAGCCAAATGGAAACGATCTCTGTCCCCACAAAGGTTCTAATGCAGGTTGTTTTAGTGGGGATAGCAGTTGTCGTTTTTAACATATGAGCAATCTTTTTTAGTTTAATTTTTAAATCATCAGACAATTGTGAAGACGTTTAATTCAGATAGCCATAATGCAACTTTCTTAATGTGATATGAAGGCTTTTAAAAACACCTTTTTAAAAAGAAGTCCATTTGCATTAAAGAAGGAGAACCTTTTCTCTTACTGCTTTTGTTCTGATCTCCTTTGAAGTGACAACATCTGAGATCTATGTAAAACTCAAGTGCTGTGTATGATTATAGGAATGACATGATATTAAGTGGTTGACCTGCCGATTATAGAATTTGTAAGGCACAGAACTTTTTATTACACAGTGATAAATATCACGCTATGGAGAACTGAAGCTGCTACTTCCCATTTAAAACGGAGCCATTTTTAAGCCAGCTGTAATATTTTAAACACAGATATTCTCTGCTCTTTCATTAGAATAGAGAGAAATAAATTTTGTTTTTTTTCCCCCATCTCTTTATGGTACCAACTAGTATTTCAGAAAATGATCCTGTTCTATATTTGGGTATATTAAAAATATATTAAAAAGTGTAAGAAAAAAATGTGTCAGCCAAAGACTGTTTTAGTTAAATGAATTATGTGAGTGTAAACAGGCAGGTATGTTAAGCACGTTTGCAGGGATGAGGCCTTACACAAAAAAAACCCCGAACTGAATATAAATGTGATCCTATAAAACACCTGGGTGTGTCCCTGAAGACCAAGAGTTGTGTAAAAAGAGCCGTTGTGGCAGCTGGGTACCGAAGCCCACTACTGCTCATTCCTCTGGGGGAGGCAGCAGGTTCCTCCGTCTGCCGGCCGTGCGGGGCAGCAACGCGAAGGAGCGACTTTTAGAAGCAGAGAATTGGAGACGTGGAAGGTGAAGGCCAGCTGTGAAATTATTGCGGTTTGTGTTTTTGTGCACATTTATAAAGGCATCGAGGACTAAGCCGTACAACGCAGCAGGAGTTTCTTTCCCGCTTCACAATTTAAAGTTCCCCAGAGATCTGCTGAGCCTTTATGGTCATAGGCATGCAGAGTAAGAGAAAGAGGAAATAATGAAAAGCAGGTGACTCTGTGCTAAGTAAAAGCAGTTTTCCTTGGGAAAATTAGTTGGAAAAAGTTTCTCCTGGTGTTATTCTGGTGGAATCTTTCAGGATATCCTTTTGAAATTGTATAGCAGCATTTAAGGTGAAAACAGGAAAAAAACCAACCCATTGTTTTTTCTGAACAACAAATCTCTGACAAGTTCCAAGTGTAATGAAAATTATTACCAAATGCATGGTGAAGATGAGCACAGCTAAAAGGGTCCTGAAGTCTGCAGGTTAGACCTGTTCTTAGACAAAATTTCTGTTAAATTTTCTGGAACTTTTGTATGCTGTATGTGAAATGGAAAACAAGTAGTAACAATTAGTGAACAGTTAGGTACTACAGAGAACACTTATTTTAACAGGACATCCTTTGCATTTTCTTCCATCTTTCAACAGCTCAGAGAAAGAAAACAAACATGCATAGAGTTTCAGAGAAAAAGGTCAAGGAAAACCTGATGTAAATGGATAGATGTCTACAAAGGGCTCATTTGTGTCTTATAGTAATTTCTCTATGTTTTTATAGAATTTAAAGCAAAACTTTTTTTCAGTGGAGCTGTCCTATTGCTTCTGGTAAGTAATCATATATCCCACAGCTATTAATGATTTGATTTAATGATTATTTGAAAATGTTATTACTCTGTATCACAGTTTTTTATGTTATCAGCCTGAATTTGGAATAGATTAACTATGCATGAGTGAAGAACCCATCGATAAATAATGCAAATCATATCCAGACCATTAAACGAACAAGTAAACTAGAATCTTAGTTCAGTGTTTTTATTGACATCATGAATCCTGTGTTCACAGTAATGGATTTTTTTAAAAGTTACAGCAGCTTGGAAAAAACACCCACTTTCTGACAGTGAATCTATGTACCAGTCCATATGATTCCAATGGGGAAAAAAACACCTGTATCTCATTAATCTTAGCTCTCTTTATCAATTCTATCATTATAAGTGGATTTTCTTTGCATTGAAGTGGAAGAATGTTGAATCTGTTGCTTGTGCAGGACTGACTATTCCTTAGTTCATAGTTCTGGCCCAAAATTTCTCTCCTGTCTATACAAAATGGAAGGTGTCCCCTGCTAGTAAGCAGGGGATCCAAACAAGAGCTGAAGTCTAAATAAGAGATTCCACACACACCACCCCCCACTCCCCCCAGGTTGGACTGGTAGGAAATTTTTCCTCTTGCCTTTGTAGTGCAGCGCTCAATACTCTTCCTCAACTCATATGGGAATTGTATTTAGCCAATTCCCCGTAGCATGAAGACCTAGAACATTGGTGTGGTTTCTTCTGTTTCTTTGTGTGACTTGGCAGTCATGGTTTTTGGTTTCAGGTTAGTTACAGAGCTGGGGAAAGCTTTCTGGTGGGTGCTCTGCGTCCATGACCTGTGGCCTGTCCTGGGTGACTGCCAGTAGTTGTGGGAATCACTTTTGGAAGGAATCCTATCTCAGCCTTCTTAAGCACTGGAATTTTCCCTGGCAGGGGAATTTTCTTTAGTGGTTTTTGTTTTCTCCCTTTCTGTCTCATATGAAAATGAATGCAAGTCTTCAGCCCTAACAGAGGAAAGTGTCTGTCTTGTTTAGAAGTAACAGTTCAGAAGTGTTTTGTGGAGATGGTTACTTCCCTTCTGCCGCACACTTGCCACCTACCATGAGCACAGCAATGGAAATCCACTGCCAAAGTTATGAGTTGTTAATTAGAGCAGAAACTGTGGCCGTTCTTTGCCTGGGATGTGCTTTGCAAATTCAGTTTGTATAGACGTTGCATTCAGGATTGTTAGGAGCCCTGTTTTTTGTTGTGCCCTCTTTTTTCTCCGAAACATTAGAGGTGAACATTGTGCTCGAGTGAGAAAAAAGATTTCACATTCACAGTGGATGTGAGTTCAACTATACTTTGCTTTAATTTCATTTTTTGAAATAAATCAAAATAATTTAATGTGCCCTCTAAGAATTAATGAAATGGTGTAATAATGTGTCCTGTACTGCTGTGAATACCGAAACAGTTTCCTTTGCAAGGTCCATTCATGCCGCTCAGAAAAAGTAAAGGAAATTATTTATGTGTACCTTAAAAACCAAGTTTTGTGCTTCACGCAAAATGAGACTTTAACGTGTCCTACAGTTGGTGTGAATGGTAAAAGAAACGGGAAACAAAAAAGTCCTTTGGAGCTCAGTTCAAGGGGGTCTGACACACTACAAGAAAGCCACATGACATCTGCACATTTTTCTGTATGTTAGCGCTGGAAAGAGGCTGGAATTACCAGGAAATGTTGCCCTGTGATTTCTGTATTGAAGTGGCTGCATCTGTGCCACCTGTTGATGACATGATTGGAGCATTAGTTCTTGCTCTGCCTTAGCACTATTGATAACTCTGCTTAACATCGCCACAGGGGAGGCTTTGTTGGAGGCTGCAGTCACTTCGCCTGAGCAATGGTGTACATTGGCTCCTCCATTCAACTCTTTTTTCCGACATTAGCGCATTTGAATGGGCCACCAGTGAAGCCATTCAGTGAGAACATGCAGCAGGGCTCCTGGGTGGCCCGGGGCTGGGCTGAGAACCCCCGTTAATGGACTGCCAGCCGCGGCCCATTGAGCTCCATGAACTCGGTGACCAAAGAAAAGTGAGACAAAGATGTCCCTCAGCGCAACGTGTAGGTCAGGGCCGGACAAAGGCAGACAGTGACCAATCAAACCTAGTTGATTACTCCACTGAAAAGGGGACGCCGACCACAATGGCACTGCTGCTCCTGCTGGGGCTGCGCCGCCCCTGCGCTGCGCTCCGATGTGCGCTGCGCGCGCCCTGTGCTCCCCTCCGCTCCGCACTGCGCTCTGAATTGCGCTGCGCCCTGCGCTCCACTGCGCCCTTCGCTCCAAATTGCGCTGTGCCCTGCACTCCCCTCCGCTCTGCACTGCGCTCCGAATTGCGCTGCGTCCTGTGCTCCGCTGCGCCCTGCGCTCCAAATTGCACTGTGCCCTGCGCTCCCCTCCGCTCTGCACTGCGCTCCGAATTGCGCTGCGTCCTGTGCTCCGCTGCGCCCTGCGCTCCAAATTGCACTGTGCCCTGCGCTCCCCTCCGCTCTGCACTGCGCTCCGAATTGCGCTGCGTCCTGCGCTCTGCTGCGCCCTGCGCTCCGAATTGCGCTGTGCCCTGCGCTCCCCTCCGCTCTGCGCTGTGCACTCTGCCCGGTGCCCATCACCTGGGTGTCGGGAGTGCGTCAGCACTGGGGCTCTGAGGACTTAGCTGTGCTCTTGTGCTACTCAGGGCAGGATTTGCATTGCCTTTACGCTTGCAATTGGTATAATAATGGCGGCAGATTGCTTATAAACATGCATATAACCCTCCTGAATATTGTTCACCTACACGGTGCGTACACATCTGTAAGTACGTGAAATGTCAGAGGCAGCTAAGTGAGTTAAGTGCAGAATTAAACTTCTCATCTGATAGTTTGTGCCTGTTATCTTGGTAAAGGCAATGATCTTTTTCAAACATTGACCAAAGATTGGTGAGTTCAGGATGGAAAGTAGCATATGCTTTGCTGTGTCACTCTCCTAAATAACAAATGCATTCAATATTAAAATCACCTTCTGCTGAAAGAGGACTTTCATTGCATTTTGCCAGTGATTACCAAATATTTGTTTCATTTTTCTTTTGGTTTCTTCTAACTTATACCTGCTGGAACTAACAGCTCCTGTTTGCTATCATTAAAACTACTCTGTTCAGTCAATCGGACACCAGTTAGCAACAGCTTTTGTTCTCACGGTTAAGGTAAAAAAGGCTGCGGCGAGCTGTCAGCTCTGAGCTTTTTACAGCTCTACAGCTAAAATCCTCTGATTTGGATAAAGCTGTTGGCTGGCTTGGAATGGAGATGGTATGCAAGACTACCCCCATCCTTGCATCTTTGTACGCTCTCCCGGAAGTCCCTTGGACAAGACTTTTCCATGAAAATTAACACAAGAGCTGTGAGAAACACCCTGAACCCCAGGTAGATGTTGTGAGCTCAGCTGTCAAATTTGCTCATTTGATGAACTGATGGGGGTATGCCTCTACTATTTATTTGTGTGGATCTTTGCTTTCTACCTTGTGAAAGTATCCCTCAAAAATTTGTATGGGTGCTAAATGTTCCTGCAGCTAGGGGAAACCATGTACGGGCGACTTTATGTTATATTTCCTGCACCTCATTCCCCACTTGCTTTAGGAAAAACCCTTCGGACTGAGCTACCCGGTAACCTGAAGATGTATGCTTGCTTTGTAATCAGCGTCCCACAGATCTAACCCCGCCTTTTCTAGATCACTTCTCCTGTCTTCAAAGTGCACGTGAGTTTTCTGCAGCTGAAGACAATATGACAAGCTCTCAGCTTCCTGTAAATAACAAATTTCCATTTTGATTGATGATGAAGGATGGAAGAGAAATGAGTAATTTCCTTTTCTTGACGTTATAATACCTTACAGCAAATATTCTCTATCAAGATTTTTGTTTAGTTGTGTGTTCTTGTCAAAATTAAGACAAAGTGAGCCTAGCCTCAGAGGTCTCAGAGAGGAAAAAAGGAGGTGTGTGGATGTAGAGGTGGGTGGAGGATGTTAAAGCCATAAGAATTAGTTGAAAAATACTGTGTACATCTCAACTCCACACTTTATTAATTTTAAATACTGACTGCGGTTTCAGGATTGTAAAATGTGCAGTCGAAAGCAACAGTATGAGGAGATAATTTTAAAAAGAAAAGGCATGAAGCAGAAAGAAGTCCTTTGGGAATACTCGGGTTGGTTGAAAAGATGAGGGGGAAAAGGGACCAAATAAAGAAGGAGAGGGAGCCACGTGAGATAAAGGACCAGAAAGGAAGAGGTAGCTGAGCCTGATTTGCTCAGAGAAGACTAGAGAGGTCTAATGAAAAAAGAAGTATCTGCAGAGCAGATTCTCAACTGAGCCAGCGAGTCAGCTGTGAGTGTTTGAGCCCAGAGCTCTTACTTCCTAGGCCTGTTTTCTTTTAACGATAAAGCTATTTCCTACATTACACAATCATCCATGACTTTGTGTACCTTTTGGTTCCATTTCAGTTTTGACATTTTACTGTTTTTCCAAAACCAAACAAGGATTCAGGCAGCTAGAGAAGCTTTGGAAGAATGAGTGGGAAACCTTCCTCATCTTGGTACAGTTTTGTTTGTACTATGCAGATAAGGCAAGATGCAGTCAAATCTCTTATTCTATTTTCTTAAATGTAAGCACAAAGAAGCAGTAGGTGGGGATATGTGATTCTGTGTGAGCAAACAGTAAACATCCAAACTTATTTTTATGACAGAGGATATTTTGGAAACTTCAGATACGCAATAACAAAATCATAAAGACTCTGCACCTACCTATTGCCTTTAGAATCACTGCTGTAGCAGTAAATAAAATAGTTTTCCTAACATGGCTACAAAAGCCTGTAACAGCTCAGAACTAACTAGATCAGAGTTGCTGGGACTCAGGCAAGACAAGAATGCAAGCTTTTTGCTGCTAATATTAAAAAAAGAGAAGGTCTTGAGGGAAGCAATCAGTGCAGTCTCTGGGGGGCAGCACACTACCACCTCCTGTGCCTGGATGGAACAGCCGTTTCAACTTCGTACATCACCTCAGAAGAATAATTGCTGTTATTTGTAAGTCTTCAGACAACTTGGGTTTGATTTCACCAGATTTCCTACAAAAAGTATTTTTATACGCTTATTATAGGACTATATTACTTAAAATCTTGGGACTTTGCAAACATTACCAGTTTTACGTGTGCTCAAAAATATCAGCTTAATTCTCCTGTTATGCCCTTGTCCCCTGTGGTGACGGTCTGGTATAAAATTTGATAAAATTACCTTGATCAAAACCAGTTCTGGTCATTTTTCCCACCGCTTCCTGCCAGGTTGTCTCCATCCCTGTAAAGGGTCCTGACATGTGGAAAAGCAGTACTTTAGACAGGATTCTCTTTTTTTGCTTCTTGCTAAGTGGTTTCTATATTGGGTGTTATGGGATCTCTTGTGCACCCGTTACTGGAATCCCAGATGTGCAGCTTATCTCCTTGACACTCCATAAACCCAGTTAGAATCAAATGGGTCTGTGGGATTCCCAACATATATTCGTTCCTATGATGTTATCAGCAATCTAGAACTGTGGAATGAATAATGAAGAATCCAGGGGCTAATTTAAGTCAGATTTGTGTGTGTGTGTGTGTGTTAATGACTGTCTTCAAACCTATGCGCTATAACTGAAAATGACAG
Organism: Ibidorhyncha struthersii; assembly: GCA_013398815.1. Lineage (NCBI taxonomy): Eukaryota > Metazoa > Chordata > Aves > Charadriiformes > Charadriidae > Ibidorhyncha > Ibidorhyncha struthersii. Next base: position 197,829 of record VZSZ01006254.1, on the reverse strand, counting down.
GAGATTAAAGAGAATTTCCCTTCATCCTTCAATAGGTTCTACGGTAAAACATCCTGCTATAAAGCAGTAAACAGCACTCTCTCTGTAGCTGGCAGATGTTTCTTCAGTTATTAATTGTGGTTCTCAAAACTGAAAGTGAAGACATGAGTGCCCTTTTTAATTTGATTGATAATACATATGCCCAATAGGACATTCTTTTCAGGACAAAATTTCGAGAGAAAGGAAACACTTTGCAAGCTCCAGCCGAATTTGATGAATTGGTTTTGGTTGAATACAAATTTTAAGGTGGTAGGAAGCATTCACAGAAACAGCAAGGAGAAAACTTCCGAATCTATTTGTAATCAGTAGCCAAGACTCCCACCAAAAGTGTGTAAACCTATGTTCAGGTCTCCTTGTTGTTTGATTCAGGAAAGGGGTTGCAACCCACATCTCCTATATCCCAGTAGAGTACTTTAACAAGCAAGTAAAAAATGTGTGTTTTAGAGTGGAAATCTGTGTCCTGCTTCATCTTGATTTTTGTTATGTGTTACAAAGTATTTTAACTACAGAAGAGCGAGAATAGCAGTTCAGTCACAGTCCTGGGCGACCTGTATTTCAGTCCCTGTTCTTGGATATAGAATCTTTTACTTTTTAATATGAAGCAAGGGGGCTCCAGCTGGAATGAGCAGAGCATCTGATGGATTCTTTCGGGACTTCTGTAAGTGACTGCTTTTGTGAAACAGGTAAGTCTTAGTTATAGAATCATAGAATGGTTTAGGTTGGAAGGGACCTTAAGATTATCTAGTTCCAATCACCCTGCCATGGGCAGGTACACCTTCTACTAGACCAGGTTGCTCAAAGCCCCATCCAGCCTGGCCTTAAACACTTCCAGGAATGGGGCATCCACAACCTCTCTGGACAACCTGTTCCAGTGCCCCACCCCCCTCAGATTAAAGAATTTCTTCTTAATATCTAATCTAAATCTACCTTCTTTCAGTTTAAAAACTGTTATCCTTCATTCTATCACTACACTCCCTGGTATAGAGTCCCTCTCCATCTTTCCTGTAGGTCCCCTTTAGGTACTGGAAGGCGGCTATAAGGTCTTCCCAGAGCCTCCTCTTCTCCAGGCTGAATTACCCCAACCCTCTTTGCCTGTCTTCAAAGGAGTGGTGCTCCAGCCCTCTGGTCATCTTTGTGGCCCTCGTCTGGACTTGCTCCAATGCGTCCATGGCCTTCTTATGTTGGGGGCTCCAGAGATGGATGCAGTACTGCAAGTGGGGTGTCACCAGAGCAGAGTAGAGGGGGAGAATCACCTCCCTCGACCTGCTGGCCATACTGCTTTTGATGCTGCCCAGGATAAGGTTGGCTTTCTGGGCTGCAAGTGCACATTGCCAGCTTATGTTGAGCTTCTCGTCAATGAACACCCCCAAGTCATTTTCCTCAGGGCAGATCTCAATCCCTTCTCCGCCCAGCTTGTATTTGTGCTTGGGATTACCCCAACCCATGTGCAGGACCTTGCACTTGGCCTGGTTAAACTTCATGAGGTTGGCATAGGCACACCTCTCAAGCCTGTCAAAGTCTCTCTGGATGGCATCCCTCCCCTCCAGCGTGTCAGCTGCTGCACACGGCTTGGCGTCGTCGGCAAACTTGCTAAGGGTGCACTCCATCCTACCATCCATGTCACCAAAAAAGGTGTTGAACAGCACTGGTCCCAGTACTGACCCCTGAGGAACGCCACTGGTTACTGGTCACCACTTGGACATGGAGCCGTTGACCGCAAATCTTTGAGTGCAGCCATCCAGTCAACTCCTTTTCCACTGAGTGGTCCATCCTTCAAATCCATGTCTCTCCAGTTTAGAGACTAAGATGTCATGCAGGAGTGTCAAATGCTTTGCACAAGTCCAGGTAGATGACATCTGTTGATCTCCCTTACCCACTAATGCTGTAACACCATTGTAAAAGGCCGCCAAATTTGTCAGGCATGATTTGCCCTTAGTGCAGGCATGTTGGCTGTCACCTGTCACCTCCTTATTTTCCCTGTGCCTTAGCAGAGTTTCCAGGAGGACCTGCTCCATGATCTTGCTGGGCACAGAGGTGAGACTGACCAGCCTGTAGTTCCCTGCGTCTTCCTTTTTTCCCTTTTGAAAAATGGGGCTTACGTTTCCCCTTTTCCAGTCAGCAGGAACTTCACTGGACTGCCACAACTTCTCAAATATGATGGACAGTGGCTTGACACCCTCATCCGCCAGTTCCCTCAGGACTCGCAGGTGAATCTTATCAGGTACCATGGACTTGTGCACCTTCAGGTTCCTTGGATGGTCTCAAACCTGGTCTTCTCCTACAGTGGGCGGTTTCTTTTTCTCCCAGTCCCTGTCATTACCTTCTGCAACCTGGGTGATGTGGCTAGAGCCCTTGCCGGTGAAGACCGAGGCAAAAAAGTTGTTGAGTACTTCAGCCTTCTCCATATCCTGGGTGACAAGGTCTCCTGTTTCCAGAAGGCCCATTTTTTCCCTAGTCTTCCTTTCATCACTGACATACCTGTAGAAGCTTTTCTTGTTGCCCTTGATGTCCCTGGCCAGATTTAAATCTGTCAGGGCTTTAACTTTCCTAACATGATCCCTGGCTGCTTGGAAAATTTCTCTGTATTCCTCCCAGGCTGTCCCTCCTGTCCTTGGTTCCACCCTCTGTAGGCTTCCTTTTGGAGTTTGTCCAGGATCTCCTTGTTCATTCATGCAGGCCTCCTGGTGTTTTTGCCTGACTTCCTCTTTGCTGGGATGCAAAAGTTCTAAAAGTTCTAAAGTTCTGGATCATATAGGGAGAGGCTGAATCCTGAGTATGACTGTCCTGGTCAGTGCTGGAGCACTACCACGGTCGTCTTTTCAGGTTTTTAGAACTTTCTGAAATGCTGGCTTTAATCCAAAGTGTGCACACAAATTTAAAAGTACATATGAGTACGAAGTGATAGGTATACAAATATATGCTTAATTTTTCAAATGGATACTGAATGAACTATTTGCTTAGTCTTACTAGCAACTGTGGTGTGGTCTAAACTGTATTAAAAAAAATCCAGAGAAAATGGAAGAGAAAATGCTGAAACTCTATTAATCATTTCTAGACCTAGAGGGATGCTGTGAACTTCCTTGAGATGATGGAAAGCCTTGATGGCTTTCGTAAGTTTGTGAAGGGCACACTGCTTATAAATTGCTGTTGTCAGAAAGTGAGAAAGACGAGAGAGGTGAGACACCATAACCTTGAACAATCAGAAGACAATAATTCTTCACATAGCATTTTATTAAACCTTTGGAGGTCAAGAGAACAGCATCTAATTTAGGTGAACAGTGTGACATCATTAAGACCTTAATTTTAATGTCCATCATTTCTCCGAGCTCAAACAATACTGAAGGGGTTAATTTACCATGCATAATCTGGGAAAACAGACAATAGATCATGTTAACTAGCAGTTAAGATAGAGAGACTCTTAGAGCTACCAGCTAAGACAGCTTCTGCATAATACATAGCCCTTCTGCTATTTAGTACCACATGTCTCTGGCGTGCCCAAATCCCCATACTTATTCTTCAAATCTTTTCTTTTCAATAGAGAAATCTTTCTCTTTAAGCATCTGTAACATCCTCCTTCCCGGCTTCCTGGACACATCATTTTGTCCCTCTAGTCCATAACAACTTCTTCTCAGTTATCTTTCACATGAATTGTAAAATTCTTTCCAAGGTTTATCACTTAGATTCTGTAAATTGCCCAGTACCAATGTATTAAAGCATTCGCACATACAGCTCAGCTGTTGAATATTGCTGTCTAGAATTATGCCTATCCTACCACTTTTGTATGAAACACAGAAGAAATTGCCTAGAATACATGTCTTTGGCATAACCATTTAATATGCTGCACTGCACTGAACATGGAGTTCTGTTTTGTGCAAGAAGAAGGGTCCCTCTTTAATATATGAGAGCTACAGAGATTTTCTTCAGAAAATGTGATGGACTCAGAATTATTCTTTTCTTTAAAAAATTGCATATCAATATGAAAATTAATTAAAAAAAATAAAAATATGCCATGTAAGAAGTTTTTGCATCTTTTCTTTTGGTGTGAATGACTGTAAGAATATCCCTTCTGTTGTGAGGGCAAGAAAACATGACAAATAAAGGGTGCTTTTAAAAGTGGATTTTGTCTGGGAGGTCAAGCGCTAAAATCCCCCATCTAAGAGCCCTTTTTCAGTTGTGGAAATTTTCAGTTTCTCATGGTCTGCTATAGCATCTATTATTATACTTTTAAGAACAAATTGTTTAAAGGTTATGCTAAAACTATAAGCTTCATTGCTCTATGGAACAGCTGCAGGTCTCTTAACTTGGCCTCAACAGCCATATTTGCCTAATCAGAATCTCATGATTATTAGATCATTTTATTCCAGGCCAGCATGTAAGGCCTTTGAATATATAAAAAAAAGAAAGCATATAAGGATACGGTAGCTATCTTCATATATTTGGATTTATTTCAAGTGTGACTTACACTGATTTTCCAAGGATTTATAAAGCCTGATTTTTAGAATGGTTACAATTCAGCCCCCATGATTTTACCCCAAGTCATCGCTGCATGCATCTTAACATCAGCTACATCTTCCTGTAGATTTTATCTTGCAATAAGCACTGATCTCTTTTTCAGAGGGAGGTCCAATGCGTGTAGGTTTACTTAGAATTTGCAACACGTTTAAACATAACAATGAAGTGGGGACAAACATGATAGAAATAACGCTTTTATGAATTTAGACCGTGACATCTCTTTGTTGCTCAGAACCAATCTTGAGTATAGAGCTGGTTTTACCCAGGAGCAATTTTTACACATATGGTCTATAGCTATAAACCAAGACTTCGTCTTTAAGAGCACGTCGAGAGGAGACTTAGCATTGCGACAGCAGACATACGGTAAAGGAGATATTTGTAGAACGTGTCAGAGAAGAGAAGAAGCATGTATAAGGGGTCAAAAGCTAGACTAACAGTGTGAGGGAAGCATGAAAACAGGGCTAGAGAGGGTTTGGGAAGAGGGACAGGCAACTGAGAACCTGGGAGCAACAATCAGTATTGCAGATAATTCGCAGTGGGTAGGTAGGTATCTCTCCTGGGAAAGAGTTTATGATGCCAGGTTCAGTCGCAGTAGAAATCAGAGCAAGCAGGATAAACCAAAAGTAGTAATCTTGGTTAAAGTAGGATGGCAACAATAAATTTGTTACTGAATTAGCAACTTTTCGAACACTAAGTGCCAGTATACATGAAACAAAAATCCTTCTGAATGCTAAACAGCCGTTAAAGGGAATTATTTTTGCAAACAAACCCACAAAACAAAATTTCCCCATCACCTCAAACTGCTGTTTTCTGTAACCCACAAATGCTGCTTTTAATAAGCAGCCTACCAATAGCGAAAGCCCCAGAAAATGAGCATAGGAGATTCAGGCACATAAGTGTGATAGTTGCAAGGTTTTTCCAACCCAAGACTTTGCTGACCTGGTTAGTTTGGGTTCCATCTCGGGTCACAGCTTGGCTCAGGTTTGGGAGGTGCAAGTCATCAAAAGCTACCTAGGATAGTTTGGGGCAGCTGCCTATATGCAGTCTATTAGTTGTATTTAGGAGTGCTCGCCTTGTATTGAACTGAGAGCTCTTAAGCCGGGGCTTGGTTGCCTTCCCTGCCATGCTGACACATCTCCTGCTGCAAAGCCAAAGCAACGGATCCTGCTGGAAGCCCCGGTACCTGACAGGACTCCTGCGAGGGGCATCCGAAAGAGGAAACCTCCGGCAAAATGTAAGCCCAGGGTGCCCACAGCATTGAGCTCTGGGAAAGGTATGATTAACCTTCTAGAAGGAGCTGGTGCTTCACATTTCAGTGCAGAGGTAAGAGTGTCTTTGAGTCAGGTATAAGCCTGTTCCTGAATTCAAAATTACCAGTCAGTCACAACCAACATACAGGCAAAAATCTGGGCTCTGCCATGGACTTAAGGTGAGCTTCCATGAGGAGGCATAGGAGAATTTTCCTTTGGGTATCCTTGGTGCCTATGTGCAGTGTGGCTGAGTACAGCACTCCTGGCCCGGCAGAACCGCACATGTCATTTCCCCTTGCAGCAAGAAAAAATCCTTCAGAAAAAGGCTGTGACATCAAATGCTGTAAGGGCAAACAGAATTTACAGACAGCTTGGATTCTGGCTTCTGCCATCCCTATACTGGCAGTCCCTGCTACACTCACTGGTGCGGCACGGACGTGAGGGCAGTGGCATGGAGCTGGATGAGGGAGAGCAACAGGGTTTGCCCTCCTGTCTCTCCTGGTTTCCTATAGAGTCATAGCCTAAAGATTCTTTCTACGGACTGTTTTTGGTAGGTGGACAGGCTCAAACACAGCAGCCTTGTAGGTGTGCAGCGAGGAACTTCTAACAAGCTTTGTGGCACTGTTATCACATATGAAAAGAAAGTTAATCTATTTTTTTCGCAAAATGTTCTGTGGTAGTTTAGAGAACTGTGGTAGTTGATGTTGTGGCACACTTTATCGTCACTCTAGTCTTTTGTTTGTGGTGATATTTCCTCATATGCCTGACTGTGGGTGCAATGAAGGACAAAGATTAGTGTTTCTTGGGAACCCTGAACTCAGAGCAAACCTGTCCCTTTGAGAGCCTCTTTTTGGAAAACGATGGCTGAAATGGGCTGGTAGGCCAGGGCAATGCAACCTGTCCCTCTTGGCAGCTTCTTAAGTTTCCAAGGGGCGTTTCCAAGCTGTAAAATAAAGCTGTAAAACCGGGGAGAATAGAACTGTTGTAATTAAGTTGGGGAAAGCTCAAGCAGCCTAGCTGTTTCCTGGGATGAGGGAACCACGATAATAAAATTCTGTGATTCAGAGTTTAGGGAGAAAAAAAAAAAAGAGGTTCCAAAGCTACAAGGAGTTCACTGGTGAAGCCTTCCTTTGGGACAAGGACACTGGGTGGATTTGGCATGTCACTGCCTCCCTGTGTTGTGCAGGAATGCTGTGAAAGGTGGGGTGGCAGAGCAGCACCAGCACACTAGGTCCTCAGAAGGAGAACCAGGTCCAGCAGACCAGGTCCTCAGGAGGAGCACGGGGTCAGGAGCACCTGGAGGAGAACAGGGTCAGGAGAATTGCTACGTGCTCTGCCAGGGTGGTGGTGTTGCCTGTTGTGAATGGTTGGTGTATGTTTTTTCTTTTCCTTCTTTTACAGTTAAACAAAGTCTGTTTAAGCCCACTCTCTGCGTGATAGTGGAGGTGGATTGTCCAGAACCCAAATGGTCTGGGTCAGGATGATATTTGATGAACATTCTCTTGTTTCCTGGGTTGCACTCTGCCCTTGCAGTCGTGCTAGCAACTGTTTGTGGGTTTGTAAATCTAGTGAGGTTTGGAAACTAAAGGAGAGTTTTTGAGTGGAAGTACAGCTCTTTTCTTGAGCTCACCTCCTGCCGGGCTCCAGCAGACTGCTGCATCAGCGCAGCCACGAGGGAGGAGTGGGCTGGGGTGAGCCTGTAAGGTGCAGGAGGGGCTTCATGTGGCACTGCTGCCGTCTGTTGAGCGGTGGCCCTGGTGTGCTAGGTTTCCGCAGAAAGGAGAGAGAGGCAGGCTTGTTTTAAGTGTTTTAGTGATTTAGGGATTGAACCGGGCCCTTGTGGCTGCCAGGCAGTGGTGCCAGAAGGATTACACAGGAAACTGAATCACTCCATTGAAACACCTTCGGAAATTGCTTTGGTCCTCCTGTGAGCACAGTAGGAGTGAGGCAGTGAATATCTGCTGTAAACACAGCATGGGAGGTATTTGTTCCACCTGCGTTGCACTTTGAGGGTGGAAAGGTCTGGATTTCCTCTCTGAATTACTGCTCTGTCGAAGTGACGGGAGACGTTTTGCCCATGTTACCCTCTTTGATCTGTTCTGAGTCATTTGGTGTTGCGTGCTGAATCACCAGTATAAATTTCTTTTTTATGACTGTACCCCTAAATTTTTCTGTCTAACTCTTTATTTGATTTAACTTGTTGAACTGTTATTGAATTTGTACTATGTAAACATCTATCTGTGGGACTCAAGTCTGACAGGAGAGAAATCAATTAGGGTAGGAACAAAAACCATACTTGAGAAGTCTTGAAGGACACTCGACTATATTTAATATCCATTGTGGGCAGGGATGCTTCTATAAGGTGACTGTTCCCTGACATTGGGAGTGTATTTACCATTAAATCATAATTGGAATACGAGATTGCATTTTATTGCCCAGAACTGTTAAAATGTAGAAAGGTTTTATTTCTACTACAGGTCAGAAAGGCGTAAGAGTAGGTTGTACATATTTGAACATTTATATCTTGAAAACAGTAGGTAATGAGTATATTTTAAATACTTTTCTTCTGAATAATATATTGAAGCCAAACAGTATTATACTGGGTTCATCCGTATTCACAAAAGGGCTGTATTTTTACTTGAAGCTTTGAATTTGCATGGCATATATTCTATGCAGTCTTATAGAAGAAATATTTCCATTTTAGAATTCAACTTTTGTAACCTTTGGCAACATGTAGTATCAATGGCTCTTTGTTGTTTAAAAAAAGTGAAACTGTAAGCTATCCACAAGGATATGCAGGGCATTGCTATAGCAACACAGCCTCCCTTCCAGCACCAAGAGAGAAGTCATGAATAAAAGATGGAGTTCTAAAGACAACAAAATAGAAAAGGTTGTTTCAACCCCTCTAATACCTGACATTTGCAGTTATTTCGTTAAATGCAAACCAAAAAAAAGAAAATGTTGGGAAAGGCCATGCCTTTGCTGAAAGTATGCATTTATATACTGGGAATGTCACCAAGCGGATATACACTTTTTGCATTTATCACTTAGAAAGGTGGAATAGAAATCAATCGCAGATGCCAACAGCATGCAATTTCTTAAAATGTGTATGTATACATAAAAGAAATAATCATCTTAAATATCTATGTGATCTGAAAAAACAGTGGATGCTTGCTGTCTGAATTAACATAATGAAAATATAGTGTTGGAAAAATACCACCCATTTTCTGGTCTATACTTGAATTTTTAAAAAAATTGGGATGGTAATTGTCTTTCAGAAAAGGAAAGATTCTCAGCCTCAACAAGCCCATCCTTTCCTTTAGCTTTATAGAGATTATAATGAAAGTAAAGCTCAGTCTCATTTTCCTCTGTGCCCTGCTCCACTTTCTGGCCCTTATTACTTTTTGTGGAAATGTCTTAATTAATGAATTAACTGTGAGGCATAAGAACAGCAGTATGGTTTGAAAGGTTCTTTTTAAAAATGCTTGTTATTTGTTACTGCATTTGAATTCAGATTAAATCCGGGGAGGACTACAAGACCATTTCCTGGCTATGGTCTTCTTTACTAAAATATTGTTTTAAAAAATACTGTTGCTTTAGGAAAAAATGGATCACTCATAAATCACTGTATTTGAAAAACAGAGAAACATATATTTATGATAATCTTATTTCATTTACTCTTTGGAATAATTTGCTGTGTATATCTGTACTTGGATATATTCTATTTGAAATGATAACATCGTGATAGATGACTGTGGGATATGCTGGCACATTTTCACTGAGTAACTGTAAATGTGACGTAGGAATCACTGTGAATCAGTAGTGGTGTTAAAAAAAACTTCATCTACCACTCCTATGGCTTAGCGTCAAAGCTGGGAAGCTCACTTCCTTCAGATCATAATTTTTGTTTGCTTTGGGGATACGCTTTTCTTATAATTACATCTTTGTCTCCATTGAGCTGTACAAGTATGAAGAAAGATTGTAGAACGTTGCTCCTCACCATTAGAGAACCCAATTAATTGTTATTCTTTCTTTTTCTTTTTTTTTTTCTTTTTTCCTTATTTCAATCCAGTCACTTTCCTGCACTGTGTGGGTACATCAAGCAGATGAGGTCTCATCTTAGAGAATCCTGAAAAATGCTTTGATCAATTTTATAGCCTTTAAATGTTGTGTGAATTGTCTATGGGTTTGCCAAAAAAATAATGTTTGAGGGGGGATCTTATTACTTTGGTGAGATAAGTCCCCTTTTGCATCTGTGCTGCTGCAGAGCTGCTGGTTATTGCCATTGCTCCAAATCCTCTTTATTCTGCCTGGTTGTTTTATAGCATATCACACATGTCAGCACTGAAAACCTTGCCCTTGGGAAGATTCATGCCTCTTTGACAGCCCTGGACGCAGGAGCACTGAAGTTATTCTTGAAGACTTGTAGCTTAGTGACGATGAACAACAGCGTTAAGCTTTTCAGGGGAGGTTTTGAGAGGCAGCGTTCTCCTTGCTGCCTTCAGTTGTTAGATTAGCAACGTAGTCATCAGACTGATGCTGCTTAGATCATGCATTGGTCAACTGCTGCTAAACAGCCCTGTTCTCTAGAACAGCTGCCTCGTCTGAAATCTTGTTGACTTTTGTTTCCTACAGTCCTGACATTTACTGACTCTGCTCACTGGCTGGGTTTTTGGTTCATTGGTCTGCGGGAAACAGATAACATAAACAAAATCCATTTCTCTGTCTCCCTGCTGAATTACATGCTTGCTGTAAGGCGAATTGGAATGGAAAAGGATGTATCTGAATTTAATTATTTTGGAAATATTCAACCAATAAATTTGTTCCAGTTTGGACATTTCCTATTTTCATAAAACTCCTAAAAGATGTGTTTTACCAAACACCATCTCACCATCTTCTACCACAGATGGTCTTTACCTACACTATTGAAGTTTTTCTAAATGCAGAGAGGTACCTCCCACCCAGCTTTGTTTAGCAATACTGTTATGTGATGGTATTACTCTGCAAGACGAGGTAAAGGGGAAAGGCAAAATATCACTTACATGGTAGGGGGGGCGAAATTAAAATCTGCAGTTGTTAGCATAATGTTATTTTGACCAAAAAAGTTGTGCAGTACTGTTGCCGCAAATAGTGACATGATCCCATGCCAGTTGTTAAGGCTATTTTAATACCCTTTCTAATGCAATTTCATAATGATTCCTTTTTCCAACCCAGTTCAGGTGATGGGTATGCTCAGACGAAGGGTAACGATTTCACATTCTCTTTGCCACTTTGAGCAAACCTGTAGTTATTTAATCCCACTGTGCCATGATAGAGCTCTTTGGACAGCAATTTTAAGTTCCCCCCAAGGATATTTCCTTGCTATCATTGTCAAAATTATCCCATTTTGATTGTGCTGTCAAGATTTAATTTTGTTTCCGGCACATGCCTGTCTAATAGGCATTAAAAAAGATCTGTTTATTTGTTTTTAATTCAGGGATAATGAGAATGCTTTTGTGTCAATCTTCTATTGTTCCATTATAACTGCAACTAAAGTTGCTTGTGCCTTTTTCATGACTTGTTATAGAGAAGATATATCTCTTTTTTCTTTACTTGCTGTCTCCTTCTTTGTGGCTTGCTTGTGAATACAAGGTCGTTTAGCACTGAGAACGGTCACTGCTCCAGTCTTGCTGTCTGTGTACCTGAACACAAGGAAAAGATGACATGAACTACCCGTAAGCATTGAGGTGGCCTAACTGATCCTCTCTCATATTAGCAATTGCTGCACAAAGTGCTTTTGCAACTGTCTTTGTGAGAGAAATGGCTAACGTTCATCAAATCATTCCTCACTGCTACTGAGTGAGCCAGTTTTCTACGTTCCAACAGCGCTGCTTAGACCGTGGATCACTCTCCTGTTTTTCAGTAGCCTGCTGTTGAAGGCCCTTATAGGATGCCATACGGATTTCCTTTGTCTTGTTCCTCATGCTCACCCATTTAATACCGAGCCTCCTCTCCAGGCGGTGTGTGGAGCTGCTGCCTCCTCCCCTGGGCAGCAGGGCTGTGCCTGCCCTGGCACTCATGACCAGGGCAACTTTCCTCCTGCCTCCAGCTGGACTTCAAGGTACAGCATTGCTTTCTTGTCTGGTTGGATACAATATGTACATAGCTATCTAAGTCTGCTTGCATGCAGGTAATAATATTCTAAAGAAATTAAAGATTTTTTTCATAAACATTGTATTAGCTTATTGGAAATTGCGTTGCCACGTTCCATCGGTAGCTTCTGCTTTCATGGCCTAATAATTTTCATTCTAAACATGAAACACAAAATAAACCCAGAATTAGTGTCTCTGTAGGAAGCAGGATGTGCTTTTTTTTCTACTTTGTGTCAGTCTGCATCTGAACAGCGGATGGTTACTGCTTCTTTGTCAAGGCACATGGCTCCACTTGCAAAGTCCCTACACAAAAAACTTGCCATAGCAAGTAGCAAAGTAGCCAAAAATACTGCAACCCAAATTTGCAAATAGACCACACTTGATATTAAGGCTAGGTGGAGCACTGAGGCATACCATGAAAGGTGGGGAGTACATATGGATGCATACTGCAATGGTAAATGTGATGGGGTTGTTTGCTGCTGTGTCAGGCGGACAGCTCTTTACCAAAGCATTCCAAAATAACTGCAAAAAAGCATTATATCAACATACAGAATAATTAAACTGTTTTGACAACATAACAAGAGCTCTAAAAAGAAACTTACTGTGATTATTTACTCAATTAGAAAAGTACTTTATTTACTGCTCTATAAATAATAGGTAATAAAGGCCACGCAGCGCATAGCATTGCCTTAACTCCTAATGGCAAGGAGATTACAGTCTAAACAGGCTGGATAAATGTGCAGGGAAGAATGAAGAGAGAACCTGCCCGGCCACAAAAACCTAACACTTTAACCAAGAAATAGGCATACAAAAGGAAGAAATCTGTTCAAGGAGGGTATCCACACGTATCCCCCAATGTCTAACAACCACTCTTGTCATGGCGTTCGCTGTTTAGGTTACAATTCTATTAACAAATTAATGGCCCAATTATTCTATTTTTTATGGATGCATCGGATGCCTCAATTTAATAGTAAATGACAACAATTAAGTGGTTCCCAGCAGAATTCATTGTTATTTTTGTTATTCATTAAAACATTTCTGAAGAAGAAATCTCTTGCTTACAGGAATTTCGTTCATTCTTTTTTTTAAAAAAATTTAAAATTATAAACTAGCAACTGTACTATTCTATTAATTTTAGTCAAAAAAAAAACCCAACACATTTTAAATTGTTTCTTGATCCATGTTTTTTTTTCACCTTTTGGCCAAGACAAACATATTTGCCTAAGTGTAGGCAAATCCAGAGTTTCTCAAGCTCGGGAGACAGGATTTGTCACAAGCTAAGGCAGATTTTTTTTGCAAGAACTTCTTGGTAAAAGAATTGGCAAAGTATGATTGAGAAGGCTTTATGAATGCCTTGCTAGCATTCTGTTAAAAGAACCTCCTTTCCTCATCAATGTTTTAATATAACTAAAGTTTAAACGTATTTGAATTGCAGAAAATGCAGCAAATAGCTGCTAGCTTCTGTGAATAGATGTATATTCAGCAACAAAAACTTTCATTCTAATGTTTTATAGCCAGGCAAAATCTCTTCAGAGCTCCTCAGCTACACATCCTGTTGATTACACTGTGAGTTAATGACATGCAAGAATACTAGGACAGAGTGTTGTCCTTGAAAACATCACGATGTTGTCAAGAAAAGACGTGCAGACGATTGTCTGATACCTGGAGAACTTACCTGGCTTCTGTCTCATCTTGAACCTGGCTCTGTATTTGTGCCAAGTACCCTGAGGATTGTGTTTTCAAGCATGTGTTAACATGGATTAATATTCATTCATTTTTGTAAATCTCACCATGAATTCCATGAAACCACAAACAAAGTTCAGTGGTTAAATTGTGAAATAAGATTTGCAAGATAAATAGGGTTTCCACTCTTCCCTCATGGCCTCACATTTCCCTGGTTGCTGTGCACGACAAGTACCTTTGTTACGGATGAGTCGTTCAGCATGGCAGAGATGGGAAGAGGAGGTAAGTAGCATCACTTGGAGAAAAAAGACACCCAGCTTTATTTTATTTTTTAATGACATGCTACTGAAGAAAGAAAATGCAAAATCAGAGAAGAAAAAAGCTGTCACAGTAAGATATCTACTGTTTCCTCTGAACTGCAAACAGACATAAAGACCCCTAAGCCAACAAATTTTCTCTTCTTATCATTTTTAGACCACACCATGACAAGACTGTGCTTAGATATAATGGACACTGAGGCACCAGGGAAAAAGGCGTTTATGCCCCCAACACCCTCTTATGAAAGCGATGGGTGTAAACTAGCTGAGCTTGGTTTAGACAGAGGCTATGTCCCAGGCAGCACTGCTATTTGAATGCAAAGAAATAAATCAAGAGGGGATAGAAAGAGGAGGGAACTCGGGTAGATGAATAAAACAATACACATAGAAATGGAGGAAAAGGGACAAGAATCTAAAAATGACAGGAAAAAATCAACAGGGCAAGGTGTAGAGGGAAGGAGAAAAAATGTATTAATTTTGAAAAGGGCAGAAGAAAAAAGATATTTTGTTTTATTAAAAATTTGCTGTGAAAATACATTTACATGTAGTTGAAATGATTGTCAATGTTGTGTCTGCATAGATTTGTGGATGCTTGCCTACACCTCAGATTGTCTAAATTTGATTTCTCCAGAGTTCTTGCATGAGGTGGTTGTGTGCAATATTTTATTATATTTTAAGTGTATTCAAAAGAAAAATATTGCTTTTCCAGCGTGAAGTGCATAGAAGAGGGCTTTGGTTGCAATCCATGTAATTACAGGATGGAAAATTCCTCTTGGCAGTGGCGCTGCCATTCTTCAGTTCCTATCATTTACATTTCAGGCGGTTCTGGAAATTGTTGCTAGTTTCATACTCACTTAAGAAAGTAAGAGCCCCGAACATAGTCTTTAGTCACCTTTATTCAGCCTTGAATTCTGTTCAAAATTTGCTTCATGGCACAGGTTTTTTAGGCCACTCAATACACATTTACTTATGAACCTCTTTTCCCACCCACTAACTGTTTCTCACTGCGCTGGGGTGGCCTTAGTGAATTTATCCTTTGGTAAAATGAACAAGGCTTGTCTTCATTCTGTTCTTATTTTGGGGCAGCTCACTGAGCTGGGAGCAAAAAAGGTTGAAGCCCTATCTGTATCCCTGAACTGATTTGATTGTTATCTGGGTGATTTGAAGGCTCTGTTTGTGCTGAGCTGAGTCATTTACTGACATTGACTCTTGTTGCAGCAACTCTCAGTAATTTAAAATGTCAAAAAATGCGAGTCAATATTTATATAAAATTGAGGTTTTTAAACTTTTGACCCTCTTTCACTTTTTTAAAAAAACACACTGACTTGAAACATATCTTGTTAAAACACTGATTTTGAATTAGTTTTCATCTGTAGCCTTGCTCCAAATCTACCAAAAGTGACTTTTGTTGTACTCATGCATGAGGCAGTGCTTTCATATAACTTGGGGTCTGCCACAGTCATGGGTAAAACATGGACAGAGAAGATTGATATTGTTTAGCTTGTTATATAAATATAAATTTGGTAGGAGCGACCGAAAATAAACTTCCGTTGAATATCATTATGACCAGTACAATGTGGTGATTAGTGTCACACAGAAGAAACACTAATTCCGTAATTCATTTTTGGTTATTTTGCCTTTTGATATGCTTAAAAATGAGAATGCAAGGGTATTTCTGACAAAAAAGTACTGAATTTTTCACACTATGTGCAAAGAATGGGAACAAATTGCTGACAGATTGAAATAATTTCTGTGAGGTCACTCACATCGTGATCAACGTGCAGAAATTTTGTTGGTTTAGTAAGAAAGTCTTTTAAGCTCTTAACTAGAAAACTGCAATTATCTGTTTTTGCTTTTTCGCCTTGAGTGGTGCAAATAGCAATGAAGTCTTTGCTCTTTTTTTCATTTGAGTGGTCTGGAAAACAGAGATTGCTGAAATGATAACAAGGATCTTTGCAAGATTTTCTATATTCATGTTGAATGATAAAATGCAATGTCTAATCTTTAGCTCAAGCAAAAGGTTCTGCAATTTCATGAAAAATGCAGGTTTAGTCATATACACAAACTAAATACTTTTTTAAAACAACAGCAACAAAAAGTCTGGCATAATAGATTAAGATGACCATAATACAATATTTCACAAATAATCCAAGACAGCATATGCTTTATTCCACTTAATGGCAGGGATTTAAATTAGATTTTGATGCTAACTACATGTCATACATTGCACATATCCATCAGTGCTTACAATTCTTAAGGCTGTTATTTTAATCCAGCAACAGATTATTAGAAATTTATAATGAAAATAAAGCTCATTTTATCCTTTCAGTTCTTTTCTAAAACTATAATGATGATCTGCCCTGCAATACTGGCTGTAGCCTTCTCAAATTCAGTACCAGTGAAGGCAGAAAACCCCACAACTTCTTGCCCATCTCCCCAGCATAATATAATTTACAACTAGAAAGTACATACAAAAGAAGAACCTTTCTCAAAAGAAATTAAGAAAAGCAGCCCAAAAGGTAAAATCCTTACAGGAGACTGTTTAAAGCTACCAGAGACATCTTCCATTGTGGAACTTCTATCCAAATGAGAAAACAGAAAATCCTGGCAAGATAATGTGAATCTGTTATGAAACAGGTCAAAAACGTTGTTAAGCCTTGACTCGGTAACAGCATTAGCACAACTAACAACAGCATTTAAAATGCAAAGTAGAGAGCCTGACTCTGTAGTTCTGACAAAGTGTAAAAGAAAAATTCAAGAAATATAAGATTTTAGTATAAAATACCTCAACCCTAAACTAATTATTTCTACTGCTGTTTCCTAAGAAAGGGCAAAAGGCGTTTTTTTTTTCACGCTGGAGTCTTTCTGTGTTGAGAACAAACTAAGGACCTTGGACTTAGCTGTCATTAGAAAAGTTTAGAACTAATTGATGTAAGTATATTAACAAACCAACAGAAATAAATTGTGTTCATCTAAGAACTCTAGCAGAAATCAAAACTAAAGTGCTGTGAGGGATAACTGTGACTTACATCAACCCTGATGCCTGAGGAGCAGAAAGTGATAGTCATGAAGCCAAGATTTTTAAAGAACCTGTAGGGTGTGAGACTGCAGTTCATTAAAGTGTCTGGACTCTAGAGACAGCAGATTGGCAAAAATCATATTAAAGACACAGATTAGTATGCCACAGTGTTTTAATGTGTTGTAACGGAGAAGAATTGGCACAACTTGGATATTTAATACATGTCTCACCAAAAGCTAACAAAAATTAACTGGTACGGGATATGGAATAAGTTTCTTCCTGAATTAACAATGGGTTAAAGAAAAGGGGAAGAAAGAATAGGATAGATAATCTTTTTCCAAAAGATTTAGTAGGGGAATGAATAGAGCTGTCTGCTGTTCAACATATTCTTAGCTGATCTAGAAAAGGGAGTGAATAAAGAAACAATTTTTGGCTGATAAGAAATTGCTCAAGATAGCCAAAGTTGTGGATTTTATTGTGTTGAGTGACTGGGTGAGAAAAGACCAAATTAATGCAAAGTAATCCTCCTGAGGAAAAAACAGTTTTAATGATGAAGCTCACAGTGGTGGACTCTAAATTAGCAAAGAAGATCTTGAAGCTCTTCTGATTAATTCCTTAAAGACGTCAGCCCAATTCTCAGCAGCTGTCAAAAGACAAACAGAATATTAGGAAGTATTGGGAAAACAACAGCAACAAAAAAAGAAACAGCTTACTTATGCATATATTGATGAGATGGGCACATAGCAAATGGTTTGTGGAAGTAGGGAAGGATATAGACCTAGAAAGGGCAGAGAGAAGAGCACAGGGGGGGAGGGGTATGGGACAGCTCCTGTGTGAGCCATACAACTGTACCAGTACTCGTCAGCTTAGCAAAGAGACAACAAAAGGTGGGTGTGATAGAGGAATATAAAATTATGAATGACATGAAGAAACTGAATAGGGAGTGATTACTCACTGTGGGGTACCCAAGGAAACTATTAGGCAGCAGGTTTAAAACAAACAAAAGAAAACGCTTTCCTGCATAACAACATTACATTTTGAGATTCATTTTCATGGGGTGCCAAAATTACAAAAAAGCTCAAAAAGTGATTAAACAGTTTTACAAAAGAAAGTCTGTGAAGAGCTATTAAATATGAGATGGATGATTTTAAACACGAGTAGCTGGCAACTACCGCTCTACTTTCCTGCTTTCATATGTTCTTTTTTCTTAACATCAGCTGCTGGCCACTGGCTGAGAAAAATCTTTTAGTTTGATCTAGCATGTCTGTTTTTATGGAAAACAGCATAGAAAATATGGTTTATTCAATACTAAATATGTAAGCTCTGATTCTGCTATCCTTTCTCCTGGCCTATTCTCAGTATAAAAGCTAGACAGGTCTCACTGGGGTTGCATGATTAAATGTCATATAACTGAGCACTTCAGAATTGCTAATCTTTCAATAATAATCCAATCAAAATCTACCATCAAATGATTCTTTTTAGACATTTATCGTATATATCTAATAGCATACAAATACTTTCAATGTTGCTAAAAATAAGGAATAAAATGGAACACACAACTTGAGACTTAAAACAATAAGTATAGTGTGGGTGAAGGACAAATGCAAGAGCTATATCTCTACAATCTAGCAAGGGATGCTAATTCAGTTTCTCTACAGTCTTCCTTTAGTGAAGCAAAAATAGGGAAGGAAGGAATGGCTCAGTATTTTCAATATCTTTGTGTTCATAAAATAGTACCAGAAGAACAGTAATCCATGTGGTTGTCATCCTTTATTACTGTATCAATGCCGAGACTTCCATTCATTTCAAGGGCTGCCCCTGCTAAATATGTGGTTTCTGTGGGAACAGAAGACAGCCCGGTCGGAGAACACGGGTGTCTTCACGGGTCTGCAAACCTAATGTGACCATGATCCTTTCTCTGTCAAGGCCCAACGCGAACAAAACCACAACTCTGGGATCGGCACATGAAAGGTCTGCAAAACATTAGCGGGGTTTTCCTCCTCCCTCTTGACTGCAAAGCTGAGCAAGTTATAGTTTAAATTTGCTCTGCTAGTTGAGAGGATTGTGCAAAAATGGCCCTAAATATTTGAGGCAGAATCAAACCCTTATAGCTTTTGAGACTGGAGTAATGACAGAAAATGGAAAGGCTGGCTGTTAATGTTGCCATCAGCAACTGAAATGTTGAGACGAACTGTCAAGAATCAAGTGTTCTCCTATTTATTTAAAATTTATAGACAGCTACTATTGTATTACCTGGAATATTTGCTTCTGAAAGCTGAAGAATGAAAAAGCCTTTTTGAACGGGCTCCCCCCCTACTCGGGCGGCTTCCTAATGGAGCTGGGACTTGTGCTGCTGTTTGTTTCCAGCACAAGAGGTCTGGCGACGTTAACCTTGGCACCGGATTCATGCGACAATGCCTGTGCCACGCTCGACTCTGAGAGGCGGCCAGGCGAGCTCCAGCTCTACGAGTAGCGTGTCTGCTGTGTCGAGTCAGGCTGCCTGGAAATGCCATGAGGAGGTGGATATACACAGTGTTGGATATATTGCACAATGGCAACAGGCTGCATGGTCCTGTTGCGTTGTAAGCCCACCGTGTAAGAGAAGCACTGTCTTGAGCACCGTATCAACATCCTGACCTTTAGGACTTGGACAGATTCTAAGAACCCTTTCCCTTTGTCCCTGAGCACGGCTCAGGTGCTGTTGCATGTGCTTCAGTGTCCATGTTTAGGTGCTTTGAGGAATTTGTCTCAAAAATTGAGATGCAAATGGAATGCAGGTATCAATGAGGATTAGATTTCCACATCACTCCCTTGAACTTTCACATTTAAGTTCTCATCTGCTCTGGCATGCTTGATGCATAGTGGTCGCTGCCAATTGCTTTCTGATTACATTTGATGTATGTTTGCAGCTGGTGGAACTAAGTAGTTATTTGCAGAAACATTCTGAACTCACTTCTTGAACCCCTGGAATGACAGTTCAATGACACCAGAATAGAAATGGGATCTACCTTTATGCCAAAGAAGGAATACTCAAAATGGAAAATTCCTAGCATGTGGTCTGGATGACCCAATATCAGGTAGGTTTGATTTCTATGGGCTAGTGGAGAGAAAGTGTTGGGTGAAACAAGCAGGATTCAGTTCCTGCTGTTATTCTGCATTTTTGAATAAAACATCCAAGACCCACAAGCTTTGTTTCTTCATGCTGTTGGAATGCAGGTAGTAAACCTTGGCCATATTTGTAAATGATTTTGTATTTAAGGTTGATAATAAAATTTGTAAATTATTTTAACACAGCAAATGAATATGAACATGATGTTGTGGACAAAAAGTTTCCTCAAAAAATTTGAAAAGGAACCTATCTTCTCAGTGACTGTTGCCTCTGCAAGTTTGTTTTGGATGGCAGAATGAAGCTGTTTTTTGGGTTGTACACAGTTACACAAACATTGGCCCACTGAGATGAGTCTGATTTAAGTACAGTATGAATAATTGTTCCTCTCCTCCTGAGATATATAAAGCTGATAAAATTGTTGTCAATTCCTTTAACAATATGCAGATCGTAATATCTGAAAATATTTGGGGACTTTCTCTTAGCAATACAGTTTCTACTGTCAGAATTAAGACTGTCAAATAAGAAGAGTTGATAGACCTTTTCTTTGAAAGAGTCCATCCGAAATTAATGCTTTAAACATGTTTGCTCCTTGTGTTTAGTTGTAAAACTTAGTTCAGCAGTTTAGTAGAAATACAGGATCTAGTGCTGTTGTACTGCTTGCATGAGGTTATACTGGTGATAACTGATAAATAATAACTGGAGGGAGGATGGGGAGAGCAGGCATATTTCCTTTTATTTGCTAGAATAAAAACAATGGAGATAAGGTGCAAAATATACTTCATATTAATACTAATTATGTTTTCCCAAACTTTTTCTTGTATGGACCACATGCTAACATGCATTTTCCTCTATTAACTGCATGACATTTCTGTGGCGAGGTAGAGCAATAAGGCTGTTGGAGAATGTGATGGGGAATGGTGCTTTTTTTTTATCCCCTCCGTACTGGCTGGCAAGGTCACTGTCTGAATGGATTGTCTGCTTAAAACCTTTTTTGTTGTACAAATAAAAGCGTTTCTGATGCGGTTCTCAGAAATTATTAAAAAGTTCAGTTAAATATTCTCACACACAGGTCTTGTGGCTTTCCTTCTGCATTAGCATTTTTGATAGTCTTCAGATTTGTTTCTTGATTTGAAAACGTGCTTTCCGATATATCCCCTGTCTGGTCGCATGTGGTAGTGCTATGTTTTCCTGAAGCTGTTGTTGTTTGTGATGAATAGAAACTATTAGAATAATCTGTAGTGATGCTAATTCACATTCACCTGTAGTGCTGCTGCCTAGATACACAGTAATTGTTCCAGGAGCCTCCATTCTGATAAGGACAAATATTCGTGACGAAGACATCACTGATTTTTAACTCATTTGTTCTTTAAGCTCAGAGTAACACTGGTTTGTTCCTAATGAAGAGAAGCAAAAGGATAGGTATTAGGATAGAGGTTTTGAGGATGTATATATATATGACTTTAGTAATCGAAAGGTGCTGTGACACATCAGCTGAACACATATAATGTATGCTATTTCTAAACCAAATCTTGTATGTCACAAGATATTTAAAGTATAAATGTCTTGGATACCACAAGGCCAACATATCTCTCATATTTTGCAACCCACTCCGTCCATCCCCAGTATTAAGGCATGGTTGCAAAAGAAGAAGGAATTTTCCCTGAAAAGAAAATCAGGAGAGCTCCTCAGTCAACGGCTGATTTCATGTGGTAGAGCACCATGCGCAGAACTGCACCAAGCTGGACATCCATAGAGTGTCATTAGGTTTAAAATGACGTTGTTGCAATCCACCCTGTTGTGTTTTCAGTGTTTAAAAACCTGAAGATAATTTATTTATTCCAGAGTGATTAGTGTATGGCATTATCAAAATAGTTTTCATTTTAAAAGAATTTAAAACGCACTTCAATCTTTTCGGGTTTTTTGCTTGCTTACATGTACGGGCATGTATAACCATGCAGTTGTCAATTGCAGGTGCAGTTACATGTTGCCAAGTGTTTTTGCAGTAGTATTTGAGATCAGATTAAGAAACATTGTTCTACAGTGTTCACTTGGAGTTGGGAAATCTGATAGGAGAGAGTGGTAGAGAGATAAGTAGAAGAGAGCTTGTAGAAAAAGCCATTGAATCAATGCCAGCAACTTTGAAGTTGAAGGTTAGATGGTGGACTCTATGTTGCCTGGCATTTTAAAATCAAAATTCTCTTTTAAGGCTATCTATAGTAGCCTTAAAGGCCTTTCAAAAATGGAGATTGTGAATTACCATATATCAAGTACAGAGAATCTATATGGAAGAAAGGGATGTAAGAGAAAATAAAATTGCGTTCCAGAAAAATTGTACTGTAGAACAGAACTGTATCTTCTCATATTTTAAGGCAGAATTTTATAATCTTCTACATGGCTTTGCTCGTAGTTGTTATAGAGGGAATTAATACACAAAGTTTGGATGAATATTAATCAAATTTAAATTAAACATATACTTATTTATAGACTATATCAATTTGAGAGAGCTTATTAATACCTGTTACAATTTAATATAACATGTATATCTATGGATTACTGGAGTGTGCTTCAGGTTTACTGGCCACAGCTTCCCCAGATTAGTATTTAAATTATTTAATAAAAGGGGCACTTGATAAACAAAAAACAAGCAGCTTGCCGGTTCTTACATCAGTAATTGTGGACTGACTACTTGTTTTGCTAACTCCTATGGACTGCCACTGGTTACTGGTGTTCTTCTCTTAGAACGAAAGCTAAAAGAAAGCTTGCCAGCTATTAGTCAAGAAAGAGATGCACAGGCAGCAGGAGCGGGGACAGGTATCCTGGGAAGAGTACAGGGATGCTGCCTGGTTGTGTGGGGGAGGGGGTCAGGAAGGCCAAAGCACGGCTGGAGCTGAACTTGGTGAGGGATGCAAAGAATAATAATAAGGGCTTCTACAGGTATGTCAGCCAGAAAAGAACAGCCAAAGAAAGTGTGCCCCTTTGATGAGGAAGACTGGCAACAACTCGAAAAAATGGACGAGGAGAAGGCTGAGGTACTCAACAACTTTTTTGCTTCAGTCTTCACTGGCAACATCTCTTGCCACACCTCTTGAGTGGATGGACCACAAGACAGGGACTGGGGGACCAAGTCCCTCCCACTGTAAGAGAAGTTCAGGTTCATGACCACCCAAGGAACCTGAACACACCGAAATCTATGGGACCCGATCCTCGGAACTACCAACCCGTCAGCCTCACCTCTGTTCCTGGGAAGATCATGAAACAGATCCTCCTAGAAGCTATGCTGAGGCACATGGAAGACAGGGAGGTGATTCAAGACAGCCAGTATGGCTTCACCAAGGGCACATGCTGCCTGACCAACGTAGTGGCCTTCTGTAGTGGAATGACTACATCAGTGGACAAAGGAAGAACTAAGGAAGTTGTCTAGCTGGCCTTCTGTAAGGCCTTTGACATGGTCCCCCACAACATCTTTCTCTCTAAATTGAAGAGGTATGGATTTGATGGGTGGACTGTTTGGTGGAATTGGTTGGATGGTCGCATCCAGAGGGTAATAGTCATCAACTCAATGTCCAGATGGAGATCAGTGACAAGTGGTGTCCCTCAGGGGTATATAGGTAGTGGGATCAAGTGCACCCTCAGCAAGTTTGCAGATGACACCCAGCTGAGTGGTGCAGTTGACACACTCTGATGGGATGCCATCCAGAGGGACCTGGGCAAGCTCAAGAAGTGGGCCTGTGTGAATCTCATGAGATTCAACAAGGCCAAGTGCAGGGTCCTGGCACCTGGGTCAGGGCAACCTCTGGTATCAATACAGGCTGGGGGATGAAGGGATTGAGAGTAGCCCTGCCAAGAAGGACTTGGGTGTACTGGTGGATGAAAAGCTGGATGTGAGCTGGCAATGTGCACTCACAGCCCAGAAGGCCAACTGTATCCTGGGCTGCATCAAAAGAAGCACAGCCAGCAGATTGATGGAGGTGATTCTACTCTACTCCTCTCTGGTGACACCCCACCCAGAGTAATGCGTCCAGCTCTGGAGTCCTCAGCACAGGAAAGACATGGACTTGTTGGAGGTCCTCCAGAGGAGGGCCATGAAGATGATCAGAGGGATGGAGCATCACTCCTACGAGGACAGGCTGAGACAGTTGAGGATGTTCAGCCTGAAGAACAGAAGGCTCCAGGGAGACCTTATTGCAGCCTTTCAGTACTTAAAGGGGGCCTATAGGAAAGATGGGGACCAACTTTTAAGCAGGACCTGTTGAGATAGGACAAGGGGTAATGGCTTTAAACGAAAAGAGATAGATTTAGACTAGATGTAAGGAAGAAATTTTTTACAATGAGGGTGGTGAAACACTCAAACAGGTCACACAGAGAGGTGGTAAATGCCCCATCCCTGGAAACATTCAAGGTCAGGTTGGACAGGGCTCTGAGCAACCTTATCTAGTTGAAGATGTCCCTGCTCGTTGCAGGGAGGTTGGACTAGATGACCTTTAAAGATGCCTTCCAACCCAAATTATTCTATGATTCTAAATTCATTTTATAAAATATACTTCTCTACAGTTTAGGACTTAACAGTGGTATCTCTTGGCAAAGAAAATTTCTATAAGTTGTATATTAAAGAAATCAAACACACTTTTTTCAGTTTAAAACCAAGCAATTTATTTCCAGTTTACCCGTATCAACTACATTGTTCTCAGTAACTAGCATTGATAAGTTATGCCTTTTAAAGTGCTGATGCTTCATTGCAATATCCTTTACCACAGCATATTAACAAAATGCTGAGAAGTAATTGCTTTTGGATTTCCCAAAAGCTCCAGAACCGGTGATGTAGACAGATACCTGCTCATCTCGGGAGAATAGTTGATGGAGGAACTGACTTGCACAAAAGATTGTAGACAGAGTAACCATAGAATCTTTTCAAATGGATATGTTGTGCTTTCCCAAGTTATTCTCAGATTTGACTTGATTCTGTGCTGACTTTATTCAGCCTCTTCTGAAGACTGTTATTAATAAGACTAAACCAATTTCAAAGCATGCCTATGAAGTCAAAGGGTTTTCAGGTAAGCATCTCAGGGCCTATAACCTTTCCTCCTTTCAAAAGTAGTCCTGAAAAATCTGAACTGTGCAGGAGAACTAAGAAGCAACCCACTTCAGGGAGTCTCTAAAACCCAGGCAATATTCCCAGCAAGATGTTTATGAGATGATATCCTACTAAAAGTTTCAAACATAGAGAATATAAAAATAGAAGAACACGGGAGGCCATATCCATATTAAGGGAAAATAGGTATGCAAGACAACAGCAAGTCCCTGATGTGTACCAGCAGGAGCTGAGGACATACACTGCCTCAAGCACAGGATGCAGCTGCAGCCATGCAGTTCTGCAGTCACCACCCTGACTGTTGCCTGAATCCCACACCGACAACTCCAGCTATTTCAGGACAATGGACTCACCCCCAATTCTTTCCACATTTGGCTTCCACATCCATTTCTCACAGGACTTCACCTATTTCTTGCTGCACAAAGCTGAAAAAATGTGATGTGACTTTTTCGTCCTCCTCCCCTCTGCCTTTCCCCCTTTCTCCTTGACTAGTGATCCTTCCATCCTACTTTGCGTTCTACTGGTTACCACATTTGTACTTTCCCCCGGCATTGTCCATAACTTCACACTCTGTCCTTGCAATAAAAGCATGGGTTAGATTTCTGTTCTAAAATTATAAGACGTTCCTTCACACCTACTCCCCCCCTCCTTTTCATGTCTGATCTCATAGCTGGTGTCTTGTCAAATTCTGCTTGCATTTCTATCTTCCATTTCTACCCTTGATCCCCTTCATCTGGTTTCATGAGCTACATTTCACTGACATTTCTTTCTGTCACTACAACTTCTTTTTAGATAAATTTACTGAACAAGTTTCCATCCTTATCCCTTCGACTTGTTGGCCAAGTGTGGCTGTGACATGGTTATTCTCTCACAGCCTTTCATTTGCTCAGATCCTGTCCTCTTCTGACTCCTTCCTACTTCCGACTGCTCTGGGAAGGATGCTCTTGGGGAAGTCATCCAATTCACTCTTCTTACAATTTTTATAGTGGTTCTGCGTGGACTGTGTCTATTCTCCATAACTGCATCTCTGCATATATTGCTATGAAAACATGAATTTGTCAACCCTTTCTAGGCTGTTGCCTCACAAATGTGTGTCTCTGCTCCAGTCTTGGCTTATTTTGTCCAATTTAAAATCTTAGACTAACTGTCTTGTATGTCCTCAGAGAGGCCTGTGAGCTCAAGTTCAGTTCAGAGATAGCTGCTAACCTTTGACTCTAATTCCAGCCCACGGTTTCATCTTTCTGGGTATGAACACTGATAGGCTTGTCAGTGAGGGACATAGCATGGACTTTGCTCTGTAGGTTATTTCTCCCATTCAGTCTGTCTTGTTGATTCACACAGCAATATTTCAAATCTTTCCTGTCTTTCTTTCCATGTATCAAAAGTTGACATGATCTTGTGCCTCAGTTACTACAACGTACTTTTGTCTTCTGTTGTAATTTTGTTCCTCTGACAATTCTTCATATTGCTGCAAAGATCTTCCTTCCTATATTTCTCTTACAGTTAATTCCCTTGCTTTGCAAAATCCCCCCCCCCCTTTGCTTGCCTCACTAAACCTAAGCTGTTGATTCACTCTCAAGGCCTTTCGCAACCTCTTGCACCATACTTACCACTTTGTCTTCAAGACTGAGGGTGAACACCAACCTCCAGTTAGCCCACAAGCCCAGCCTTCTCCATCTGCTTATTGACGTTCCAGGCAGACACTTGTTTTTTTCTCAATAGTATTCTTATACCTCCCCCTAAACAGCAGAAGGAGAATGTCCATATAGGCAGCCCCAAACTATTTCATTGTTATCCAAATCTCTGCTTAATATTCTTCTTAGGTATGACTAATATGGGAGACAGCATGAGCACAGCCTCCTGTGATCAAGCTGAGCAACGCTGTTTGGTTTCTTTCTCCCATTGATCTGACTGCATTAATTGCCCCTGTATTTGCAACATAAGTCATCTGGGGCAGAGGCAGCAGCATAAACAAATTACTACAGCGATACAGCTGATAAGTAATGATTTTGGAAGGCTGGCACCTCTAGCAGTCCTTGAAGTGGTCGCCTACGGTGTGTGAATGCTACAGAACCCGTGCCTCCAGCTGAAGAATGAGAAGGTGTTATGGGATTTACTTTCCATTTCCTTACTTGTGTGAAAGGTTTATTTTTATTTGTAGAGATAGTTATTGTTTCTCAGTTAAGTTATTTGTATATTAATGGTATCTATGGATAGCGCGGGATGGTAAATATTGAAATGGGATGTGGAAGTGATTCATATTTCATGAACTCTGGCCCTGACCTTCTTACAATTATGAGAACAAATTACATTAATTACACCAAATTACATGGCAGGTGGAGGAAGTTGTCATTAGTATCCATTACATATAGCAATATAGAAAGAAATTCCCTGGTTTTCTGTGGTAATTGACTGTAAACATGACCAGTCTTACATAACAACAATGCATACTCAGGAGGTGGTTAGTTTTGTTTGTGTGGTTTTCACCTGAAAAGAGCTTATTTATTTCAAAATAAAAAGGTTGTTCCTGAGTGATAAAACCAATGAAGCCTGGATTCCTGTGGATTAGGGTCCCCTGTGCTCACTATTGCAGCAATACCCATTTCCACCTCCCTCCGTGTCCTCTGTGGCATCCTTGACTGGTCAAAAGCAAGCAGTAATGTGGGTGTCTGGAGTGATGTATACTGACCTTCTGCGAGTGTGTTTGCGCCAGCTGTGTGGGCAGCTGCAGAGGCATCCGTCCTTCCCTGGGGCGGGCAGGAGTTCCCGTCTTTCCCTTTCTGTCCCTAAGTGTTGCTTTTCAGAAAACCTGTAGGAGTGCCATCGTCTGTAGAACTTCTAACACCTTTCAAATTTGGGTTAATAATGATTGTGTGTGTGTGAAACTAGATGAGAGATACTATGGTAACATAAACCTTGTTTCCCCAGGCAAAGAAACAGGCAAAAATATTTTGCATGAAGGTCAGCATCTGAAAATGTGAACCTGAAAGCCATCCAGCAGGGTCAGAGAGTGTGACCCATGTGAGAGGCTGCCGTAGCATGACATTATGCTCCACTGGGAGCCCCACCAGCCCCTGCCACAGTGTAGACATCACACTTGCTTTTCCATTTTAATCACAGTGCAATGTTTCTGAGGTGAAAGACTGTCATGAGAAAGGAACATATTCAAATATGTACATGTTTTCTTAACACATGCCTTTGTTGAATCGTTTACTAAGCACATTGAAAATTCACATTTTACCAAAAGTAGTATTTTCTTCAGTGTTTTCAATGGGAGAAAGAAGCTGAAAGGCACAGATAAGATCTTGTTTCTCCTTCAACCTGTTTGCTAAAGCCTTTCACTCTGCTGTTCCCTGTAGGAATGCTTTCCTTTTGCTCTTTTTCCTTGTTCCCTTATTCATCCTTAAGCAAAGTTTTATCCCTGATATTGGTTTCTGTTAAGAAAACTAATTTTAATTTAAACATTTAAAGGAATTTTTACCAAAAAAAGAGAAAAAAATATATAAAAAAGAACAGAACAACTCCCTTTTAACAGATTTTTAAAAAATTAAGGACCATGTGCAAAAATGGCCTGTACAGGTATTTGCTTGCACATACATATCTTTTTGCATGCAGTAGGCATGATAAGAACAAATCAAACTGCTTCTGTAAACTCCAGGTTTCTTTCCAGGTAGGGGAATGTACAATTTGATATATGTAAAATAAACTGCCATTAAAAACAAATGGGTTTTACTTTAAAAAAATGCAATGAATCCCCTATTTGAGTGATGAAGCTGTCATTATTTTCACATAAGCTCCGTAGTTTCAAAAATGTAGTAAAACCTCGTAAACTAAGTTAATAAGATAACCAAGAAATCAGTATGTCCCAGTCTTTGCAAAAAAGAAAATAGACTCTGTCATAGGAGGCAGAGGAGAGGGAATGGTGTGAATGAAGGCTTTAGAAGGTAATCCTTAAAAAAATGGATGAATGTGGTACAGCGGTATCCAAGGCAGCAGCATGGGAGGGAGTGATGTGGTTAGCAGGGGTGTCTGTGACCTTCCAGCCCACCTGGGCCAGCTAGTGGTGGCCTTTGGCTTCAGCCCAGGACTAGCCTCAAACTGGGGATCCTGCAGAAGGGACACTGCATCTTCTCTGCTGTCATTATCTAGAGAGCATCTTTAAACAATTCAAGGTTAGTGTATGATTGAAAAACCTTTCCTCTTGTTCAGTCAAATACTTTAGAATGATGGCCCAGCACTCTAATTTGTGGAAATAAATAACATATTTCTGCTATAGGGGCACTTCTTCACCAAGATGAAGGATGCTGAGAGCCCTGAGGCTGGGGACAGTTGTATTGTGTATAATGAGATTTCCCCCAGAGCTAAATGTTGTAGAGATCACAGGGGTGGAAATCCTGGAGAAAAGATTAAGGTTTGTGCTTTACCTTGCACAGACTGAAGCATGCACTCGCTGGATCTGTGCAGAGGAAGCTTTTCTGTTTGAGACTGCCTGACACAATAGGAGAACTTGCCTTACACATGGAATCAGAATTGAGAAAAGGTTTTTGTATTATAACAAATACACAAACCTATTAAACTACGGTGGTGTAATCCAGGCCTTCAGCAGCTTAGTCTGGAATGTCATCTGCACATGCCAGCCCAAGATGCAGAAAGAGTAGAATATATGGTGCGCAGGATTCAGTCATTTCACAGTAAATTAAATAGGACTTCTGAAACCTTTTGAAACTATATTTTTGAAATTTTGCGGTTTTTAGCTTGCTGTATAAATGGTAAGCCTTGCTGCACTTTTCCTGGAAAACCACGACAATGAAAGAAAATTTACTTGTGTGGTACGTTATTACAGTTTTTCTTCGAAACAGCACTGAGCTTTAGTACTTAGTACCATTTAACGCTGTATAATCATTTAAATCCACTTTAATGACTTTTGTAATATAAATGTTTTAAGTATAATAATGATTATTTTAACAAGTGTTTCCTGATTCCAGGCATGTGTAAAGAAGATGGGGTATGTAATATGTCTGACCAGATAACTGCTTTTACAAATTATATTCATTCTTCTTTATTTAGCTGCAAAATGAAGAGAGTTCAGTGTAGTTCAAGGGAAGCATTGTGGTAAACAGACAGCTTAAATGTGAGCAGTGTAAAGAGCAGCAGCTTGCAGAAATATTGCTATAGATACTAAGACCGTATCCTGCCTCGCTATGGACCACACATAATTGAATCATGTTCAATAGAAGGCCATTACAAAACAGACCTGATTTGCAATGCTAATGCGGTGAAGACAGCTGTCACTGGGAATTAAATATGATCATTCAAAGCCTGAATAAATGAGGTGCCCATTATCTTCTGGCTCTGCTGCAGCCTGCTTAAAGAACACAAATAAATGATACTGTCTCAATAACCAGCTCAGTTTTGTCTTCTAGCCATAGAAATATGAAGAAGACAGAGGGAAGAAGGAGGGCACACAACAACATCAACAACAAAAAGCAGAGTCAATTTACAAAGACACGCAGAGAACCAGTGCCCTCGGACTCCATTTTCAACAGAACGGTATTCGTGGAAAAAAGGAGAAAAAGCTCTTTAACCAAGCTATCATGTTTTAGTGAGAGCAGGCTTACTTATTTACAAAGAAACAGGGACAAAAAAAAGGTGTCTAAAAATCACAGTCAGTGATTTTCCAAAAGAAATCAGTCAGAGAATCCAAAATGTCAGATGAACTGGCACAGAGTCTGCCAAGAATGATAAAGGATCAGTTAAAGTAAATTTCTTTTCCTTTTGCCACCCTGTGCCTTGAATGTCATAAGGTATTTTGATTCAGTTTTAATGTGAACCATAATCTATACACAAGGAAAATGCTGATTAAGGTGGAAGAAATCTGCATTTGCTTGAAGAAGAAATTTCCGGGAAGTTTGTGTCTTTTCACAGAGAGCGTAAAAACAACAGTGGTAAGAAGAATGGAAAAGAAAAAGTTAATATAAAAATGAATGGTATTTCTACTTCAGGTGAGACTGCCACAGCCAATTTACTAGTCCCCGATGCAGCTAGTTTGGTCCCAAGCGGAATCTGCCTGGTTTAAGCTGCAGCTGGGCAGCGCTGTGGAGCAGCTGAACTTAAGCGAGAGCTGCACAGTGGCTGGGATCTGCATTCCAAAGGTGGGCATCCTCTGGCCAGCCTGCTCCGTGTCCTGGCTGAGCAGCACCTGGGCTGTGGTGCCGGGATGCTGGGAGAGGGGAGCACCGACAGCTGCGGTGACAAGTGTTGTCATAGTTGGTACTTAATGACCAACTCATGACTATAGAAAATACTGCATAAAATTTGCACTCGAAAGTAGAAAGGTGAAAGACGGAGAAGTAACTTGCAGAAATCACACTGATAGCATGTAAGCATGCATGCAAGTGCTTCTTTAGACCTGTGATACCCAGGAAAGACAACCATATAGAAAGGACTACAGAACTGCTTTTCTTCCGTCAAAGTATTTGCCCACCCACTGCCTTTTCGCAATGCTTTACATTTTCCAATAGGAAAATCGGCTGGCAGAGCCTGGAAATGGTCAAAATAGGTTGGGCAAAGTGGAGGGAGAGGAGTTGAGGATAGCTATGCCCCAGGCCCCTATCCCTTATAGTGCCAGGTCCCAGGGCAAGTGACCAGTCTGAGACCTTTGGCAGCCCTGTGTAAGTGTGCAACAGGCAACAGATTTGACAGTGGAGTTGGCTGCACACATGAGAAAATATGCTAGTCTAGAACAGTGGACTAACTGCAAAGAAAATAGAGGTATGAGCAAGAGATTAACACATTCTGTCTACAAAATCAGCAAAAATTGAAAGCTTAGGAGGTATGTGACAGTTAAGAATTGCACCTGATGTAATATTAAATACCAGCAAATATAAGGTTGTATATATGGCACAGGAAAGCAAATCAATAGAATGGATACAAATCAGGGATTAACTTTTTAGAAGTCAGCAAGTTTAGGAATGGGTGGATTTTTAAAAATAAATGTGAAGTTGCAGATGGAAGCACAGGCTGATTTTGGTGGAATCTGTTGCGAGTTAGTGCACAAACGAAAAGCAACAGTGTTTGCAAGACATATGGCTTTAATGCATCTGCACTTGAAATGCTGTGTTTACTTATGTCCTCACCTGTACTGAAATGCTTATGAAGACAAGAAGAAGGACGTTTAATATGGGGGAAAAACATAATACAGAGTACATGTGGAATGACCAACAGCACCATATCTCTCTTCTTTAGAAATCAGAGGATTTGGGGACACAAATAAGTCAATCTATACCTGAAGAAGTGGAATTATTTATATTTCAAAAGAAAACATGCATGTAAGAGACACCAGTATAAATCAGGTGTGAGAGGAGTTTCAAGGCCAGAACCCTTAGATATCTAAACATTTTATAGTTAAACTTCTCTTGTGGAATAAAATAGAGCAAAGCCAAAGAAATACAGATTTGAAATTACTAGTTTAAGTTCCTTCATCTATCATTTACTTGGTAACTATACAGTTTGCAAATCCCTTAGCTGTGAGCCACTAAACAGAAGCCCTATTGTGCCCTACTGTGAGAATATCTTTAATGGATTCTCTATTTTCGGTTTTGCTTGGGGTTTAGTATTTAAAACCCAGGGAGGGAAAACGTTATATTCCCTGTTTTGAAACTCTGTGGGTGCAATATAGCACCAATACATTTAATATCAGAGCTTTTGATTGTGTTTAGCTGAGGGGGTTCTTCTTCCCTGCCCTGTTCCTTCCAATGGCTCCTGCATTCCCTGTAGGTTTATGCATTTTACCACTTCAAGAGTTTCAAAATACATTTTAATTGCTAGGTAACTTTGTCTGTAAGATTCTGGTTGATGCAGGTTTGTTGGGATTTTTTAATGAGACTGGCAATGCCACAGGTGATACGCAGACAGAGAATGAACCAGGGCATGGGCAAATTGTCACTCATTGCGAGATGTCTCAGTGTTGCGCCTGTGGGTATGACACCTCTCACAGATAACCGGAACATGCACAACAAGGCCTTTCAAACACTCTCCTCTGACTCTGGTCCTTTCTTGGTGAGACTTGGTGCAGGATTCTTCTCAGATCACTTCATTCCTCCCTCCCATCTCGCAGCCCCCACGACCACAACATTATCTTTTCCTTTTTCTCCTTTTTATTAGATGCTTTTGCTACCAGATTATTATGTCCGTGTGATCAGCCCTTTTACTGCCAATATCATTGCATTTTTTATGCAGGGGCTACTGTGTTTACTTCACAGCAGGAAACGCAAGTCTCATTTGACAGCTTTCTCCTCAGGAAAGCCCTTCATGATGAATGAACAATCCTGCTGCTTTACAAAAGAAAGCTAGGATAATTCAACATTTCACCATCTTTAATAAAGCACTCAGTGTTTTCATGTGTTGTAATTGTAGCGTTTAAAACTGTAGACATGGCAAATGGTGAGCAATTCATATATCTACCAAATGGAAATATGGCTCATCCACAAGGTATCCTGCTAGCAGTGTGAAAGCAAATTTTAGTTTTGCTTAATAAATGACTGTTCTGTTAATAAATGAATGTTTTATGACAAGGTGACCTGCTTAGTGTATGAGGGAAAGGCTCTGGATGTTGTTTACCTGGACTTTAGTAAAGCCTTTGACACCATTTCCCACAGCATTCTCCTGGAGAAACTGGCTGCTCATGGCTTACATGGGCGTATGCTCTGCTGGGTAAAAACTGGCTGGAAGGCCAGGCCCAAAGAGTGGTGGTGAATGGAGTTAAATCCAGTTGGTGGCTGGTCACAAGTGGTATGACCCAGGGCTCAGTACTGGGACCGATTCTGTTTAATATCTTTACTAATGATCTGGACGAGGAGATTGAGTGCACCCTCAGTAAATTTGCAGATGACACCAAGTTAGGCTGGACTATTGATCTGCTTGAGGGAAGGCAGGCTCTACAGAAGGATCTGGACAGGCCGGATCAATGGCTTGAGGCCAGTTGTATGAGATTCAACAAGGCCAACTGCTGGATCCTGCACTTGGGTCACAACAACCCCATGCAGTGCTACAGGCTTGCGGAAGAGTGGCTGGAAAGCTGCCCAGAAGAAAGGGACGTGGAGGCGTTGGTAGACAGCCGGCTGGTTATGAGTCATCAGTGTGCCCAGGTGGCCAAGAATACCAATAGCATCCTGGCCTGTATCAGAACTAGTGTGGTGAGCAGGACTAGGGAAGTGATTGTCCCCTTGTACTCGGCACTGCTGAGGCCGCACCTCAAATACTGTGTCCGCTTTTGGTCCCCTCGCTACAAGAAAGACATTCAGATTCTGGAGTGTGCCCAAAGAAGGGCAATGAAGCTGGTGAATGGTCTAGAGAGCAAGTACTCTGAAGAGCAGCTGAAGGAACAGGGATTGTTTAGTCTGGAGAAAAGGAGGCTTGGGGAACACCTTATCGCTCTCTACAACTGCCTGAACAGCTACCTCTTCTCCCAGGTAACGAGCCATAGGATGAGAGGAAACAGCCTCAAGTTGTGCCAGGGGAGGTTTAGATTGGATATTAGGAAAAATTTCTTCACTGAAAGGGTTGTCAAACATTGGAACAGGCTGCCCAAGGAAGTGGTTGAACCACCACCCCTGGAGGTATTTAAAAGATGTGTAGATGTGGTGCTTAGGAACATGGTTTACTGGTGGACTTGGCAGTGTTAGATTGACAGTTGAACTCAATGATATCAAGGGTCTTTTTCAACCCAAATGATTCTAAATAATCTCTTGTGGCTAGTTCGTCAATATAGGGTGATGTTGTCTTAACATAGAGAGAAAGAAAGTATCATGAGTCCCTTTATTAGAGAAAGTAAATTTAAATTGACTCTGCCATGTATGAAGAATCCAGCATATAAGGTGCTTGGAATGAAATAGAGCAGTTGCCATTGTAACTGTATGATACATATTTTATTTGTGCCACAGAACTATGAGAAAAATAAAATCATGCATAACCTAGGCAAAAAAAACCCCAAAACAAACAGGAAGCCACATGGACAGGCAAGGGTTTTGTCCCCATCCATATGCTTCCCCTTTGACATTAATAATGGAGCTAGTGAAGCTTGATTTCACAAATTTTTGGCCTTATGCTTGAGCTGCAATAGCCCCAGCTCCCTCCTGTTCCCCTTACATCTTCCTACCCCGCTAAAAGAAAAGGGACAAAGTATGTATGGTCACAGTATTTGCCATTTGACTTAAAATCAAAACACTTGTAAATAAAGACCAGGGAAAGGGGGAGAGGAATGGAGCAATGGGTGGTGTCGCCGTCAGTAGCTGGGGTACTTTCTGCATATTTCAATTCTAAACTAAGCTGAATCCTCTTGCATTCTTGCTGCTAGCCCCCTTTATTTCAAATTCCTCTTGAATGATGCTGAAATCCATGGGAAAATTCCTGTTCATTTACAGGTGTTGACTGTATTTATATTCCTGTGTTGTGGTATTTAAGTATTAAGAGTCTAAATTCTCTGAAATATACTCTTCTTCATGATGCCTAGATCTTGCTTCATTTCCTATTTTATCTAGGTATCTAGAACACTTAAGAAAGAAGAGTACAGATAACGATGTTTGGTGTTTGGTTTTTTTCAGACTTGTACAGCTCACAGACTAAACCAGCATTTACCACAGTAAATGGTAAGTAATTGGTGGAGACTAATTGCAGTATCTCATAAACAATGACTGCTGTTAAATTTTGATCTTTATTGCTTAGTATTTGTGTAGCACTGGAGAACTCTCCGAGTTTTCACTTTTTATGATAAGACAAGCTTCGCTGTTTCTTAAATTCTTGACTGCATACTGCCTCATAGCTCTGCATTAGGGCTTCAGGTATTGCCCAGCTCTTATAATTATTAATAACAAACCACCCCTGCAACACATTCAGGAGAATCAACAATAAAATCATGATTTTAAGAAAGTAACACTCTTTTTTGAAACAGTCCAAAAGGTTTCCATCCCCTAGCTCAATGCCAATTTGACATAAGCATTAAAGGGCGAAGTAAACTTTCCCCAGGTAAAATTGCACATGTAATTAGTAATAGAATCCATTATGTGACACCCAAGATATGCAGGTAAACCATTATCGAAGTAATCATATTACACGACTGTATCCCAAACCACAGCAGAATAGGATGTGTAAACCACTGCATACAAACACAAAGAGCAAATAAACCACACAGCACATTCGGCAGGTTAAGCAGCATTGTATCAATTAACTTTAAACAAAGCTCTCTAAAAGCATGATATAACATTTTGCTTAAGAACGACATGATAACAGCTGTCTTTTTTAATTTCTGAGCAAGCTGGAATTCTAACTATTCAGGCAATCTTTCAGAGCCCTGCTCAAGCCCTGCTCGTGCCCCATGTTGGGCGCCAATAAATCTGTTGTAGTTTGAGCCAGACTGGCCACTGAGATGAACGACGGATGCTCTGCCCCACCTCTCTCTCCAAGAAGAGGAGGGAGAGTAAGAAAGAGACTTATGAGTTTAAAGAAAACTAAACTACTTTAATGAAATATTAATAAAATAATAAGAAGGAAATAATGAAATATATACAATATATACAGAACTGTATCAAGCACCAGGATGATGATGATGTCACCATCAGTCACTGGGAAAGTCGCAGACTGGACTCAGTGACAGACAGGAACTGGATTACAGATCGGGATCAA
Source organism: Ibidorhyncha struthersii (assembly GCA_013398815.1). Lineage (NCBI taxonomy): Eukaryota > Metazoa > Chordata > Aves > Charadriiformes > Charadriidae > Ibidorhyncha > Ibidorhyncha struthersii. The sequence goes on along the minus strand of VZSZ01006254.1, from coordinate 161,001 downwards.
AGGTAGACGAACAGACAGAGTCCTCCTCAGACACTGGCCATTGAAGAAAGAGCTGACCCAGCTTTTATACTGAGCATGAGGCAGATGGGATGGAATACCCTGTTGGTCAGTTTTGGGTCACCAGTCCTGTCTGCTCCTCCCCGCATGTGTGACCCCTCTACACTTTTCTGCTTCCAGCCCTCCAACAGGGCAAATAACAAAGTTAGCTGCCCTTGGGTGTTAGAACAATACGTATAAGCAAGAGAATCTCTGCATAACATCCCTTGGCATCAGCTATAAACTTATCGCTCTGAGAGCGAACAGTGCCTGCACAATATATTGTTAATTTCAGAGAGTTCACTTAATTAGAAGAGGCTTAACTGCAAAGTAAAATTCCTGATAAGAAAATTAGTTCTGTTTTACCTCAAATCAGGGCATTGGTGTTCAAGAGATGTACCACAAAGTGAGCAGAATTTCAGAATCTTTGAAAACTTCGAGTTAGAGACCCACATGCTTAGATACTTACATATGCTAGCCATTGTTACTTTTTTCCTGCTATATGTAGATGGATGTAATTGGGCATCCAACTCAGCATCAAAACATTGAGTACATTTAATGTATTTATTTGAACTTCTGTTGTTAATCCTGTGCATAAACTGTAATTTATTTCCTTTTCTCATTACTCATTAGATTGAATAGAAGTAAGTGTTGTGCTAAAGTGTTTGTGTCATGTTGATAAGATTGGGTACACATCTGTGAGGCTGTTGCACAGCAACAAAGTGTATTATCTTTACATTACTGTAATTTTTGTACATTATGCTCAAAATATGAAAATAAACTGTAGTGGAAGGTCTTCAGTAGAGCTTTGTTCTCAGCTTGCATTTTTTGGGTCGTTTTGTATGTTTCCCAAACGGTCTAAACTGTATTACATTTCCTGTCAAATTTAATTAAAAAAAAAAAAAAACAACTTCACACTAATTAGCTAATTAGGGACCATAAAATGTTCTTTCTGTCCCTCTCTATTTTTATTCTTGTTTATTTCTGAAGTGTGAATGGGGTAGAAAATCCATCCACTAAAAGGGAGATGGAGATAATTGAACTCTTTTCATACAGTCCCAGGTAGAAATCAAATCCAAGACCCAGAGGTGAAAGGTGAGCTCTGTAACTACTATACCAAACTATTCTTGGTAATTATCAGCATGAGCATAATTATTAACATTTCAATTATACTCACAGTATTACATCTCTCCAAGGGGTTTAACTCCGCTGATTTTCAACTTGTCTTGTTTTTTTGGTAGACATCCAGTTGGAACAAAGTTGCTGAATAATATTTTTGACACAAAATACTTTTCAGAGTATGTGATCTATATGTTTTGTCGTCAATGACACTTGTGTGTTTCCAGATTTTGATTGCTTGGTAACACTACTTGGCATAGTGAGGTATCTATTTCAATAGATTTAAATGACTTATTACACAAGAAATAAAAAACTAGATCCAGAGTCTTCTCTTTTAAAATCTAAAGGTTGAAATCACAACCTAGATTAATAATACTGCATTCTTTGATTTTAAAATAACAATCACTCTTTGTCTGCTGTTTAATAAATTTTTATATATCCACTTCCTAAAATTTACTGAGCCAATGTATGAAGCCAAATAGTTTATCTATTTTAAAATATTTTATATTTCTGTATCTTGTTAACAATTTCTGACTATTCCAACTTAAAATGCTTAATAAAATAAGGATTTATGATCAGTGGGAACCACATGAGATATTTCTGTGCCTTAATTAGTTCTATATAACAATCTTTAGTGCTTGTACATTATGGCTGAGTTCTAGTTACTTGCGGTTTGAACATCTCTGAGTAAAGGTGCCATATTCTTCTGTATTTATAGCAGTGGTACTTTCAGGAAACGTTTGTGAGAGAGACCAGCTTATCTGGGAGGGGAATGGAGACTTCAACTTGAAGACTGAGTATGATCGCAAAAGTGACTCACATCCTAAAGATGTGTGAACTCAGCACAAAACAAATTAAACATAACAACGTTAAAAAGTAGCAAAGGTAGTATCCTATGCTCCCGCTCCTCATTACATGGTCATGAAAGACACATTGTTTAACAACTGTAAAGTCCTTAAATCTTCACAGGAAAATGACAAAATTCAGGGGGAAGAAAGAAGACTACAATAAGCCTGGGAAAAAAACGTATCACTTGGACTAGATGATCATTGTAGGTCCCTAAAATACTCTATTCTATTCTGAAAGTATTCAATTCTATTTTTTTCCCCTGTTCCCATGCTCTTTCATGGGCATCTGCTTTTTGGCCATGGGATGATGCATTAGATGAACTTTTGGACTGATACTGTATGGCCATTTTAATGTTTTTCTGTAAGAACTATCCTTTTAACAGTTATAAGCTAAGGCTGCAACATGACATGAGAACATCTGCTATGCCAGCAGGATGTTGGATTTAGTGACAGGATTTATGTGTAATCATGAGTATCATGAATCTAGAGAAAAAATAAATGAGTATATTGCCAGCTTGCACAAGCAGTTGATTCACAATTTGCACCTTTTAAAGGGCGGGCCATTTCATTGTACTTTTGTAATAAGCCAGAAAGATGTAGGAACTTAATGTGAGGGTGCCAAGTTCAAACGCAACCAGTGTTGTAGATATTTGCCTTGCTAGTACAACCATAGCAGAGAAATAGAAAATAGTATGAGGGAAGCTTACCGGTGTATGGAAAAACATGCGATAGCTTTGGAGGACCTTCCCTCCCCCACCCAAAAGCAGGAAGTCTTCGGATACTATAAACAAAAAATATTGTACTTTTACGAAGAAACAAATCTTTGTCAAAAGGCAAGGGGTGAGAAAAGCACTATATTGAGGAGTACAGTAGGGACTTAAGCTATTTTGCACATATTAGTGCCAAGCAAAACTTCAAAACCAACCATGTTTTGCAGCTCAGAACAGGAAAATGAAGGCCAACAGATAAGCTAGATAATCCATAAACATGTAAAACTACAATGATGTCATCAGCTCTTGGGAAGAAAAGCAATCAAAACCAACCCAATTGCAGTTGTAAATGGAGTGATAAAATATCACCAGAAGAAATGTAAATTATATTTAAAATAACAGGTAAAATTTTCGGCCTGAAATGGTCAGTTAAGTATCAGAACTTGAAAGAATTTATGATTTTAAGCAAATGACTTTGTATGATAAACAATGAAACACAAGCCAAAACCATATACAAAAATGATTAGGTAGTGTGACTGTCCTCCAACAATATAAAATTGCCAAGATGTAGGTAAGGGACAGAAATGTCTTCTGGGCACATTACACTCAGGAAAACACTGAGTGCTTCCGCAAAGTAAAATCATCTGCTAGTTTTACTAGCAAAAATGAATAGAAAAAATTAGTGAAAATGAATGGAACAATTATGTAAACTGAAAATGACTGCTTAACTGGCCATGTGATACTGCCAGCATATTCGGTTAACAGTGTCTTGTCAAAGTCCAGCTCGGCTGCATAAACACTGGCAATGGTTTGACGGGCTGTTTCTCATTCCCTATGCAAGTAAAATAAAATTTCCTTTGTAACAAATGACTCTGGCACTAGTTTGTCATGTTGTCTATCCTGCTTTGTCAGAGCGTTCCCCCCTTGCAGCTGAAGGCAATCATGATCCAAATCCCAGCTGCTCCAGCCGACACACAAACATGTCCTGTGCTCTCCATCACCTCCACTCTGTGAGCAGTAACTTCCTACATAAACTGGAGGTTGCACATACGTTTATAGTAAACTTTAGATTACACATATGTTTATAGTAAAGGTGGTCCTCCTCTGCCTTGGAAAGTCCTCCTTCTGAATGAAAGCAAGAGCCTCTGAGATGTTTAGATCAACACTTCTGGTTTGTGTTTGGTGTACTCAGGTCTGGGGGTTGAGCCTGGATCTGGAAACAGGGACATCTGATTTGTGAGATACAGCGGCACGTTGGTACAATGAATCTCTGAACATACCTTGAAGGTGTTCGTTCTGGACACGCATCAAGTTGAAGTAAATCCAGAATCCTGGAAAAAAAAGCGGAGAACATTTGGGCAACTCTGCATTGACTGCCTGCAGGTACAGGGTACCATAAACCAGAGGAACGACAAGCAATAGGGAAAAAGGATAGATGACGGTCAGAGAGATAAATGTCAATAGTCACAACTGAGGCAGATGCTGTGGGGCTGGTTGTATTACAGGAAAAATCTTATTTTTTAAATGGGAGATGAAACTGATAATCGCAGTGTTCTTGGATGTTGCTGAGTAGGGACTCAGCCAGAATATGTTACTTTACCTTATATTACAGATGCAGATGCTCAAGAAAGACCTTCTGAATGAGATGCAGCCTTTTTGTGTCCCACCAGCAAACAGGTGATTCAGGGTCAAATGCTCCAAACCTTCTAGTGATAAATCCATTTCCAAAACCCAGTAGCTGTTACTACAACCACATCTCCAAAGAATTAAGAGATTTTTGTCTTGGCTATAAACACATTATTTGCCAGCTGAGTAAGCTTTGTAATAACTGAAGGCAGTAAAGGCCGCAGATAAATTCGGTACTTACCAGTGTAGTTAAAAAAACTGAGAGCACCTTTTCGCCCTCCCCCAAACCCAACCAAACAACACTGTCTTGTCTCAAATAAAACTCACCTGGGGTTAACCAGGAGTGTTTCTAAATGTATTTCGCAGGATTTTATCTTTGTGTTTATTAGTACAAGATAGCTGATGTCACATTTTCCTGGCCTCTCTACCATTTTAGCAAACTAGATGAGCATTTGTTGAAAAACATTAAGACGATAGCTTGTAACAATAATTAAAAAAATAAGTTAAATGAAAGAAAAGTTGTGTGAGTAACCATGAAGGATTAGCAAGTCTGTGAGAATGGGTTTAGAATATTTTATATGGACAAATGAACATTAACATATGCAAAGCTGTTGAGCTGTTGTGTCTGCCAAAGACACAGGTCAACTCACAGAAGAGTTCCTGATAATTGCAAGAGAAAATTGGAGTCTGGAGCAAAGTAATTACACATTTGTTTATGTAAGTTTGAAAAAGATACATGCTAGCCCTAATTTCCCTGAAATAGCTTTGTTAGAAAATACTGCAGCTAGGGAAGTGATTATGTACCTCGAATCTATTGTCCCTTGTCATCTGTAAGTCTATTTCCTGCCAGCAAGTCACACTGTTAGGGGCAGGAAGTCAAGCAGTTGGCATAGCCGTGCAGTCTCAGATAGGTGTTTGGTGCTCCTGACCATTCTCAGCCTAACTGAGGGGAAAATGGGGTACAAAATTGTATTTAAAATAGTGGCAGCTACAGTTTGCCTACTGTGTTTATGTCTGATTAAATTATGGCATGTTGCTGCCCCATCAGCAGTGGATTCATCCTGAACCTGGTAGTAATGGGAGACATGAGCAGCAGAACCTTTTGATGGTAACTTTGCCATGAAATTTGGGCATATATACGTTGTACCAGTTCATGTTTATGGCTGTAGCCCTCTTTTCCCTCTTCCTGGTAAATGCATGCTGGCTCCTTGGGCCACCAGCCGTACGTGAGTGTAATGCTGCATGTCTCCGTGGTGCCCGTGCCCAGGAGAATGTTGTGGAATTGCTGTACTCCAGATGGAGAAGCTGCACTGTCCACCAAACCGACTAATAAGATGGAGGATAGCAAGGATCTGCTTTTTTTGCCAGAGAAGGCCTCAGGTAAATGATAATGACAGCTGCTTGAAACATAGGAACCAGAGCAAATGGACTGACCATCTCTTTATAGTATGATGGGAAGGGTTTGAGCGTCGGATGTCCACACAAGGCACTTCAAAAACTATCCTGAAAGTTGGTAAGAAATTCAGTTGATAGTATTAGGTGGCTTATAGCTATTTGTATAATATTTGTGTCTGTTTCTCTAAATACTTTGTTTTGGTTCAGAAGGGAAGTTGTGACACTGGGAACTTAACTTCAGTGCCACAGTTATTGGGGGTAAATGGTGCTGTGGAAATCTGTTTCGTTACAGCTCACTAGAAATAGCCAAAGAATAAATCAGCTCTTTCACAAGAACTGTAATGACAGTCATGACCGAATAGCACAGATGAATTTGGAGAAGCACTGTTATGTGGCCTCCAGGCTGAGGGCAGGAGTTTGAATTTTAATGAAGGGTCAAAGGCAGAGAGTGACCAGCACAGGAGGAATGGTGTCTTAGCTGCTTGCAGCTGGGCAGCACGTAGAGGGGGGAGCCAAGAGTAAGGCATGCTAGAAGGGAAGACAATGTATTAATAGTTCGGTGGAAAACAAAATCATGAAATGTGGCTGTAATGATAACAGGAATTTTCTTAGTACAGACTGTGGAAGTAGATGAAGTATGAATGAGGTCAGTGTTGAATGTATTGTCTTGAGTGAGAGTTTCATGAAAATGAGGAGTCTAATCCCAGGAACAAGCAGTAATTGAAGTACAGATGCTTTTACAGTGGACAGAATGGTGAATCTCTCAATGCTCCATAACCATACTTCTGATCTTAAGTAATGCATATGCATAGGAGAGCATATGTGCACAAATGCGCATGCACAGAGGGATGCGCATTGTCATAACCACTTGTTACAAAGCAAAAATTATCATCCGATCATTTCACACAATAGGAACCTCCTGTGTCAACAGCAGCTCCTACAGATCTAATTGAGTCAGCAGGTTCTGCCTGTACTGCTCCTGAGGTGCGATGGCAGCCCCCGTCAGCAGAGCACCCCAGCGTCATTGCGTCTTACACCCTCTCTTCTATCTGACTGTGGAGATTTCAGTTTTGAATGGACACTGGTTTCTGCTGCACTTGAGAAATTAGGATTGTACCACTTAAATACTCCATCTTTCTACGGATCCATTTTTGCTTTTGGAATAGTTTGTTTCCTAAATTTTTAGTCTAATGGTTACAAGTGTGGTGCTACTATCTAACCATGGGTTCCGAGCTACCTCACTAGACTCCACTCTACCCAGCAAAACCAGTTCCCAATGCAGCTGAGCATTTGGAAATCTGAAAAACCAAACTGCTTTCCCAAGCTACTTCAAATGGTCTGTCAAAACGGCCCAAACACCAGAAAACCAAAACCCAAATAAAAGAAATAGGGCCATAGACCTATCTGACATAAGATTGTGGAATTCTACTGCCTTAAGTCAAGCATATTTTAAATGATGATCTTGTGCTAAGACTCATAGCCTGAGCGTGTAAGGACACCTGCCTTAATGAGACAAACATCAGTGTTTTCAGTGCGTTTTTCACTGCTGGTAGGTCTAGAAATCTGCCTGTTGGTAGCAGCTGACGTAAAGAAGCACGATATTTACTCTGGTTCTTCAATTCCTTAGTTTAGCACCAACCAAGCAAGCAAGCAAAAAATCAGCGTCTCCTTTCATCTGTCAATTTTTTAGTGTATATTTTGGTTACATTATGATATTTTTCCTGCACAGAAAAAAAATAGTGCAGGGAACTTTTAGAACATGTGTGCCAATGTTAGCCAGACATACATGTCTGTCTGTGCCTGCTGCTCTAGATGGTTTGGCTATCCCCTTGTGCAACATGGGCTTTGACAGCACTTATGTATTTCTGTGTTATATTTGATCATGAAGCATTAATATATTAGGGAATGACAACAAGGGATTTACCTGTATAAATAAAAGAATGAAAACAATATCCCTGGATGACTGGAGAAACATACAAAGATACTCGGAGCTCTCTGCTCCTCCCATTGTCATTGACAGGAGGTGGTGGTATTCTGGGCAATTGTTCTTAACCACAAAAACCCTAAAAACCCTCATTAGACTTGTCATATAATTATTATGCTGGGTAAGAACATACAGCTAAATTCAGTAAATACCAGTCATCTTCAATTTTTTTCTAGTTTCAACTAATTCTTCTGTACAAATAGGTATTTAAATAACATAGGCTATAAAAGCAGCAGCAACCAGTCAGTGTATGTGTATAGAAACTCTCTAATATAAATTAGTGCCTTTTAAAAATCACTGTAAACTCTGTTTTCTGTAATTATAACAAACCCTAGAGTTTTACCCATGTAATAGTAATTTTTTAGTGTCTTCACCATTATTTTCCTTTTGATTTATTTAACTACATCTAACTTGAGCAAACAATGTTAAGTGGGGAAACAGATGTGGTTAAATAGCCTATAATTATGCCTTTAGTCATCTGTTACCATCACAAGGCTCCTCCTGCTACTATGACCAGAAAAAGTGACCTAACTGATTTTACCAGCAGCCTTGCCAGTGCCTGATGCAGAATAGATGGCCTTATTAAGCAATCAGAAAAAAAAATAAATAAAAATCAACCATTACAGTGGAATAGTAATCAGCAGTGTTTATACTAGCCCCACAATGCACAATCAGAACCATGAATTCTGCTAATTGGGTACCTTCTGCATCCAGAGGTGCCTGCAATAGGAAACAAAAGGGACTTGAAAATTAGTGTTTGTAGCAATTAGTTTCTGTCGAAAGGCTTAGCCCAGTTCATGGAAGCCATGATTCAAACAGGGATTATTATAGTAACTATGGTATTTAAATGTCCTCTGTCATTATTCAGCCTCAAATTTAGCATAGCAAGACTAATTTGGATTTACTCTTTAAGACTAATTTGGATTTACGCTTTAAAATATGATTGTTGGGAATTTTTAAAGTCCCAAACTGCAAACCATTTATTTTATGCCTTTTTATATTTCCCACATCAGTGTTTTTCTTTTAAAGATTATGAGCCTGTTTCAGACTAACTGTAGAGGTGATTAAATGTGTTTGCTATTGAATAGCTGAGATTTAACGAATGGCACATTGTAGAGTGTTGGACTATTATTTTTCACAGAATGATCTGTACTATAGTGGCATGTTGAAGGATTTCATACTTCATATAAATGTAAGGACTGCAAGTGTATTGTTTATAAACACAGCAACAAATTCATACCAGTGAGTAGTGGTATACAAATATTTAAGAAGAGAAATTTAGGTATGCAATTTTCTGTGCAAACTGCTTGTGCATTTACAGATGGGCCTTGGTGAAAGCTCAGTGGATTATATTAAATTGGTTTACAAAAAGCCTTTTGCCCTTTTCTTTCCTTTGAATCTTTAGCATTTCTGACGTAATAATCTGATAGACAAATCTCCATGCTTCAGTCCTTACCATTATAGACTCCCTGCTGTAGTTGCTTAAAGGACAAATTAACAGTAGTACAATTCGAGTAACCTCTTCACCTTTTCTATCAAAGCATCAGCTGCATGTTCTTGCTTTGCTAAAGCTCTCCATATGGTTACAGAGGGACTGTGACAATAGCGTACAAAAAAAGCTTAGAATTCAGGAAAAAAAAGCCTCAGGAAGAAATAGGAAAAGGGAAGCAAAAAGTCTTTAAGTCAACCCTCAGTCTTAGCTCTGCTCTTTAAAGGTTACACTGGAATAACGGAAATATATCATCTGCAATTTATTAATAAGTTGCCATCCTCATTAGTTAACTGCTGTTTAATCCGTATGTGATTAACTGTGTGACCTTAAAAAGATTGTTATTAATACAAAACATTACATTATGAAGCCATTAAGTTATAGGAAAATATTGGTACTTTGAAGACAATCAGAATGATAAGTGTGATAGTTTTTAGAGGTACTGTACCAACACTTCCTCTGACTGATTGCATTACATATTGATATTAGCAAGTATCAGTATGTAGTGCAATCAGTCAGTGGAAAATGAGTGAAATGTGAACTAATGAGAGCTAATTGTCTCATATAATAGCAAGGACACAGAATTCTATCAATTAAATTAGTCTGAGTTGAAACAACTATCAGTGTAATAATGTTGATAATATCAACCAAATTAGATGTAATGAAATAAATGGTATGCAAAAGATCAAGGATACCCATCGGCTTCGACCCCCACCTCCCGCTAACTAGTGAGAGAGCCTCATGACTTTGGGCTCAGTTTGCTCCAAGTTCTGCCTAACGCACAGCCTGAAACATGCCATTCTGTATTCAGGGCACAGGTACAGAGAGCTTTATTTTAATTCTTGTAATTTGCATCTGGCAAACGGGGGAAGCCCTCTGGGAGGGAGAGGCAGCGAACAGCGAATAGTAGAGATATGCCATTAAAAACTATTGCTAGCTTCGTCACAGCTTTTGGTGAAACCAGGCGATGTGGTGGGTGAGAAAAGCTGGCTTGAGCACGCCAGGTGTTGAGGCTTTTGTTTTTTCCTTTGGGAACTATGACAGCTGAACATCTGTATTGTGGGATCAGCAATGATCTCATGGTGCTCAACACTGCTTTCTCTCTCCTCGCTTAGTCCCATTCCTTCCAGTTGCTGTTGGGCAAGGCTTCCGAAGCTGTTCCAAAGTTGTTCACAAACAGGTCCCAGACCCTAAATCCCCATGGGGACTGAATGGCAAGGGCTAGGTTTTCAGAGATGCTGAGCATACAGCAGCTCCCACTGAGGCTGAGGGAAGCACTGGGAGCATCAGCCTTTCAGCCCTAGCATTTAGGAACTCAAATGGACCTATGAGCCTAACTTCACTCAATTCTGAGGTTCCAGCCTCTGAAATTTCTGCTTGCACTGTGTATTGCCGTTTCACCTCCTCACTGTCAGCCTTTCTAATTCTGTGATCGCTATGACCAAGAGATGTCTATTAAAAGACCAAGCAAATTTATCAGCCGTTCTTGTAACAGACCTTGGGATTATTAACAACATGAATTATCAGAAGAAATAGAGAACATTGATCTGAGTTTATGAAAATGAAATGAGGCAGGAAGGCATTCAATTGATTTTAACAGACCCAATCACCTGATCACTGCAAATCCTTCCTCAGTTAACACCCTACAAACATAACCTGAAAAAATAAAAGCCAAGAAATTGAATGTTCAATGGGCAGTGACATTTTTGAGTCAGAGGTAAAGACCAGACCATCAGTTTTTTGACTCACATAAAATTAATTTCAAGTTCAAATTCTGGACTTCCTCAGAAACGTGAAAAAAATTGATGTCCAGAATGAGTGTGAGCACTGTGAAGGGTTAAAAGGTGAAAAACCCAAATGAACTTTGTGATGCAGTGAAAAATTATCTGTAAAGCCCACTTTTTGCTACAAGGCTCTTGGACCATACTAGCATGCAAGCATTTGAGCTGGTGAGATATGGTAAAAGGTTACTCGTATATAGAGAGCAGATATAGGACAGGGACCAGAGGAGCAAGTGGGCTGATAAACTCAAAGGCTGGCAAAATATGGACTAGCAAATGCATGCAACTTGTGAAGCAAAGAGAGGAGAAATAATGATAAAAAGGTCTGTGCAGCCAGATTGACCACAACCTTTTTTCTGGCTGAATATAGTAAAATGTGATAGCTGGCACTGATGCAGTGTTCACTTTGCCAACCTGCATTCCCCCCTGGAGCTACTCACAGTCTAGGATGGCGGAAATACAGAATAAAGTCAGGGCCACACAGGCCATCGGTTCTACTGGGGATGTGATGCACGCTAATCTGAAAGTGCAGCTTGGGAGAGCTCTATAGAGAGAGAATGCCCCAGCAAAATTGCAAAATTTGGCTGATGACTGTCGTATCGATCTTGTTGAAAATCTGCAACTGTGTATGAATGTTTAGAAATTGGCCATACAACTGGATGAAGGGAATTTTTCTATCCATATCAAAGAAAGTGGACATAAAAGTGTTACAATTGAACCATCTCACTGATATCCCTTTCAAGTAAAATTCATCTCCTTGTATTACAGGATCACAGGAAGCAAATGCTGGGAATATCACTATGCTACAGAAAGCTTGTGTCAGAGAAGAGTAAGGCATCTAACCCATCCACAGTGCTGAAACCAAATCACTGAAAAAACATGATCACCCACTAATTGCATATTTTATTTATTATTTAGAAAGGATTTGACACCTTTCCACTGACAGATATCGAGACTCAACAGCATATCACCGGTTACCACAGACCTCTACTGTCAATATCAAATCTCAGTGTGAAGAACAACAGGTCAAAATGAATGGTTTCCAGTGGGCTGGGCATAAAAAATGCCATTTCAACAAGGAATACTGAATTTATTTCGAAACTGCTGTGAAAAGATTTTGACACATGGAAGGAGCAGAAGTTTCCATTGGTGGGATGGTCCTACCTGCTGCCTAGTAGGTTAACAGCATGATGCCCTGTACCACAGTGACTGATGCAGTACGGTGAATTCTGAAGATGAGAACAGGCAACTAACCAGGGACATGAACTGTCCTGAGTATGTGGAAAAGAACAAGCACATACACTAACATAAGTCATAAAGATAAAATGCTTTTTAGTGGTAGAAATATGGTTAGAGAAAAGGGGACTTAGTCAAGAACTAGCTGACAATCTTACTTCAATTTTGTACAGATGGAAAAAAAATCAGGAGAGCAATCACAGAAGCACTAGAGGTGGAATAACATAGGGAAGGCTAGCCAACATGAAGACCAGATAGATGATGGATGGACTGCCAAGGCCACAAAGATATCAGCTGGACTAGGGAAGCACCTGGAAACTCTGTTATGACATCATCAAAGGTCATGCATAAATAAGCAGACATACGTACTGAAGTTATAATAATCAGTGAGTGAATAAATTTGTTACCTAATCCTCCTAATACGTAAGGATAAATGAAATATTTACTGTAGAGTCTTACATGTGATTACCAATAGTTATTTTTAGTGGACCTTCCAGTTCTTTTCTATTCCTTCTGCCTTTCATTTAGCAAGACTATTATCTCACCCATTTCTGAGTTGCCATTAATTTCACCCTCCTCATCTGTTAATGGACTTTTTTTCTCTTTAGTATTTGCTTTCCTAGACATAAAAGCCTTTTTAATCCTCCTGAGCCCCTTTTTTATTCGTTCTGGGCTTGATTGTAATGCTACACTGTGCCCTGGGTAAATAGCTACACCGCCCCAGGAGAAGGCCAGAGAATTAAGTAGGACTTGGAGCTCTGGTCTCTCCCCGCATTCTGATCCTGAAGACAGGGCTGGCTTGCAGCTGTGCAACTTCCAGTCTAACCAGTAACGCTGGCTGGCAAACCAGAGGGAAAAGTGGCTTCTTTCCTTGCTGACCTGCATGCAGGTGATGGGTCCTGTTCTCCATGCCAAACAGTTTGCTGCACAAGAGAGCAACATGCAGCAGGTAATGTAATATTTTGCTGTCTCTGTTAGTCTCAGCTTCAACTTTTTAATTTTTCATAGCCTTGAGCTAGACAAGGAGGTCTCAATGCTGTGCTGGCCAGCAGGCACACATTTACTGTCAAAATGTCACAGTCGGGCAGTCTGGGTAGGGGAACGGCATCACGTCATGGTGCATCACCGGTGCAGTAACACCTGGGACAGTTTACCCTTCTTCTTTTTGGTTCCCCATGTCAGCTTCCTCTAATTAACTCTGTATATTTTAGAATGGTTTTCTAAGGAAATGGCCCTTATATGATTTTACTGCGTGTGTGTGTGTGTGTACACTTCTGTCCACCTACCTCTTAGCTATTTGCTTTCTCCCTTTCTCTATCTCCCTCTCCTTTATAATTTGTCAGCCTATTTTCCAAATCCAATCACACAGGAATAGCGCATCCAAAGATGTTAAGGACACAGGCGGTCAGGTAAGGAAAAGAAACCCTGCGAATGCCATCTCTGAGGAATATTATGCCACCTGTGCTCAACCTCCATTAGGCACAACAGAATCCGCTGCTTGGTAAAGTTTTACGTCCCGTATGTGTTCTCTGGTATCTAATAAAGGAAAACTTCTGATTGAAGTATTTCCCATGCCTGGCCCACCAGTAAGGGCTTATACATGTGCCTTCTCTAGTCTTGAGTAAGCTCATGCTGTATGTTAATATAACTTGGTCAAAAGACCAATCAGCCACCACTCAAAAATCCATTGGCTTCATTAATCTAGTTTCACCGTGTGCTGAACAACTGCTTCCTTCTCCACCTCTTCTACATCTCCTTATAATCTCAGGTATATCAGCAATAGTTCACAAAAGCAGTATTTAGGTTTCACTTTTTTCCCCTCATTTTCTTTTTCACTGCAACTGTCTGTTGTATGTACATTCATTCAAACTTAATATTCTCCTTTTTTGAGGGCTCCCTTGCCACATTTAGTGTGTTTATTTTCATGAAATCAGATACCTTCTAATTTCTGTCTTACTGTTTTCTTTTCAGAAAGCTTCTCATTGCCATTTCTTTATTTTTTTCTAAGAATTAACATGGTTTCTTGTTCTGGGTAATAAAAGTTTGTAACTTGAGACCCTCCATAATACACATGTGATTGTATTTGTTATCCAACAGAGAGATGGGAGGTCAGGATTTCTCCATAATGGTTTTTCCAGGCTGGAGAAATAATTATCCTTCCTTGGCTCTGTGTGTTTTGGAGTCAGAGCTGTCCTTCCCTCCAGGTTTGCTCAGTGTGTGTCATTCCCCACGCTCAGTGGGGCAGGAGGGTTGCCATATGTGGCCAGTAGTCTGCCGTGTATAAAATCCAGCCTGTTTCACTGTGTTGCCATAAAATCCTAAAGTATTGTCCACATAAGTGCATGCAACTTGCAGGGGAAAACCAGTGGGAGTAGTTAATCTGTAGAAGGAAAGGGGAGAAACTATTTGGGTGTTTTCTCCGCAGTTATTACCAATCAAAAATGATGGTGTGAAAATATGTCAGAGTATTGGTGTGATGTATGAAAATGTAGGATAAAAAACATTCTAGATAATCTTAACTTGGTCCCTCCTACACTTTTTGCCTTTAGCCTCCTGTCGCTATCAGGCCTGAATACTCTCATGAAACAAACGGCAGTTATGACATCTGAACATGATGAATGTAATGACCTAAAAAATATGCTGTTTTCCACAACTGTAACTGCTTTCAAGCAACCCTCACATTTGGCTGCTGCTATGTTTTATCATGTATATTGTGGCTCTTTTTTTTCTCCCTTTGCTTTTGTATTGCTTTAAAAAGACAACAGAACATGCTGTGAGTTAATGTTTCACTTGTAAAAGGTTATGGATTAAGCTCAGCTGGTTTCTCAGGCTGACACAGGGTTCATGATTAGAAGAATGAAAACAAACATGAATTGAAAATGTCACTAACCTTTATTGGGCCCTGAAAATCCCTGAGCCTGCATGACAGGAGGCTTTCCTGTTTTCAACAGGATAAAGAAGATTGAAACAAAACAGCACGGATCTTGGCTATTTACATCTTTTAATGAATGCTCTTCACGTTTGGGTCCCTTTGTCAATCTCCCAGTTTTCAAGGGTTTAGCTGTGAAAAGTGCGGATGGTATCACATACTCTTATAAACCATGGAGTAGACATCTGTCTAGGATGCTTTTTCCTCCAAATTATGCTGAGTCTAAAGGACCACATTTTAAGCTTCATTTACGACTATGCATGTATAAGGTAGCCAATTATCCAGCCTGAGTGTTCAGTAGCAGAAAGGCGGAATAAAACCATCTCTAAATAACGCAACTGATTTTATTTTATTAAATTAAATCAGGGAAAACATTTTCATGAATTCCAGATGATAGTGCAGTTCGAACTTGAAAACTGCTTAATGGAAAAAACCACGTTTCACTTAAAAAAAAATCAGTTCTTGCTCTAGCTGCTGAGGAAGAACATGCCCTGTCTCAGCAAAGGCAGGAGGAACTCGAAGCCGACTCAAACTGGCTAGAGTGGAAACCAAAAAAGCCACTGATCTGGGATGCTTTGTTTTATCAAGAGCACAGATTCAGGCCCAATATCTTAGACCGACAAACTGAAGTAGTCAATTGCATGGTACGACTGCCCTTCCTCAGCACTAACTCTTCCCATGCATTAGGGAAGAATTAAGCATCACACTTGGCCTTACAGACTCAGATATTCCCTGCTTCCTTATTACCATACATGGCTCAGCTGATATTTTTTCCCAGTCAAACTACTGAAAACACAAAAGAATTATCAATTTTTTTTTTCATCTACTCTGTGAAGGAACAAGGCATATATTTTTCTTTGTTTTAAAATTTTTAGCTGCATGTTTTAGTAACAGCTGTGCCACTGCTTCACTGATTTCATAGGTAACCTGAGAAAACACTTTATGGTGGAAGAACACCGGGGGATCCTGCAACCAAATGTATTTCCTTCTCCTGATCTATAAACGTCTGTTGGATATGGAATTTTTGCCTCACAAAATCACATTTACCTTTTTCACAAAGTGAAGTGAGGCAATATAGACCTACTCTTAGTACATCATTATTTAACATATCCTACTATTTCATGGTGCAACTCTGACCTGTAACTGAGATTTAATGAAGTGCTTTGGCAGAGAATTAATATTAGGGGGAACATAAACCTGCAATTTTTTAGTCTCACTTCATCCAATTATAGTTTGTTCTTACATTACATAATCTATTTTACAGTTTTTGGTGTAGGAGCAGAGTGAGATCTTATAATATTTTAATGAGGACTAGGATTTTTATCTCTAGCTCTTTTACTCTTTTGCAAATATTTAGGAATGTCATATCTGATAAAATTTACTAAGGTTTCTTTATGGTATAGGACACTAAACCACAGCTTCAAAATCAGCTGAGGCCTTGGTCTCTAAATATATGTGGACATGTGAGGCCTGTTTATTGAAAGTGATAAACCAGATGGATTGAACTGACTGAAAATTAAATAAATGGCTATTAGGTGCTCAAAAACTAGAGTGTCAGCTCCTTAAACAGTTGGGCTTAGGTTGACAAAGGAGGCTTTGCAAGGCAATATCCAGGTGTCTTGCCACATTGCCACACAGGGAATTCACATCTACCATCTCACGCTCTCAAAGTGGAGGGATAAAGCAGAGAGCACAGTAGAGAGCTACCTAAATTACCTGTGGGAAGAAATACCAAGGAGTATTAGGGACATGACTACATATCTCACGATGTCAGGTGGGTATCATGCCTTGCCACTTACTGAATTGCTTCTCTTTCACCTCACCGAAGTCCGCTTGGAGAGAAGGAGCGTGAGTCTGTTCTCTGTAAATCTGTAATTGTGTATGAAGGGTGAGGTGTGCCTCCTGTGTGCTGCTACAGGACAGCTTGATGCAGGTTTTGTGGTAAGATGCTCACATGATGTACAGAATTTTAAGGGGAAATTGATCCTGTGTACCAAGAAAATACTTCTGATGCTACTAGTGACTAGGATGTGAAGGGCTGGACTGGGGGAATGGATGGCTTCTCTTCCTGGCTGTGATTTGTCTGAGGTTAGACGTTCTTGGGGTATATCTGACACGTCAGCTCTTGAAGGATAAGGCAGATGGTAGAACCCCTTGTCTGGGAACATCAGTGGGTTTAGGTGTGGGATAGACACCGAGTTGCTGAGCGCTTTCAGGACTCAAGCATTTCTCCTCCTTCTTCCTGCAGAAACTTAGTCTCCTAGGAGACTTCTCTTGTGGAAACTTGAGGAAGTTTTGAGGATCTGAAATTTTTTATTTGGGTGCCTAAAGTGGTATTAAGATGCCAGCATTCTCCTCTTGGATCTAATTCACGGAGGCAACTTTTTAAAAGATATATAGTGCATGAAAGTACATGTAAGTAGTTTATTTTGGTTTGTCTAAGGTACATGGGCAATTCACTTTATTTTGGTACTATTTGTCTGGGACACACAGGGAATTTCAGTAGAACTAAGTTAGAATTAGACTCTTGGGCTCTTCAATACCTTTATCTATCTATCTTAGTATATGTTTAGGCACCAAATACACTTTTGAAATTGGCTATAAAAGCCCAATGGGCCAAGGCTCCAAAGGCACTTATGTGTCTTTGGAAATTTTTTTGGGGGGGTGTTTTACTGCTACATTATCAGTTCTATGGTAATAGAAGATGCAGAAAAGAAAAGAGTAAGTGCTGGCTTTTTCTTTTTGTCTCCAGCTATAATACTTAAAATCCCATGTTATTTCTCTGGGAAAAAGAAAAGAACCATGCTGAGAGCATTTGGAGCAATGTAACACTGTTTAGTTTAATTTGCTAAGCTCTTGAGAGCAGTTTCACTTAATATATGGTGCCATATAATGTCTTGGCTTAGTTTGGACTGCATGAGAGTGAAGCATGAACTCAGGCATAACTCAGTGACTGTTGGTTTTAGTTTTGAAAATACATGGGCACACCTGATTTATGATCAAAGCGAGGAGCTAGCGACACTTGGCATTTGGAAATTATTGTGTAACTCTGTGCCAGTTTCTGCTAAACTCTCCCAATGTACTTTTGTCTTCACCTGAGTACTTCTGACTGTTCAAGCAGAAAGGTTCCCTTCAACGGAGAACTGAGCCAACTGTTTAAGGGGTGATTTTTCCCTAATAAAACTTTACAGCACTTTTATGTGAATTTAGTGTTTGAGAAAGGCCCTGCACTGACAGCCCAGGCAACAGAGGCCCTAAGTTTGTTCATTTGCAGGCCATGAGCAGTGCAGACAGGGGTAGCAGTGGTGCGCCCGCCCTGCCGTAATCACACGTGTTTGTCACAGCCCAAACGTGGTCACCTGTGGATAAAAGATTGATTTGGTCTCTGATGCTCTTCAGTCATTTGGTTTTCATCTGAGACTGTCACAGGGCTGCAGTCTGATTCCAGCTCTGGAGAGGTTTTGTGGTGTGGACACTTGCACATTAACTTCCTCTTCACAAGGTATACAATAGCTTTTACCAGGTAGTGGTGTTGGGTTTTTTTATTTTTATTTTAGTACTGAAACCAGCTGGATTTGTGTCAATAATTTGTAGTGAGCGAAACATCTTTCATTTAATAATTCAGCTCATTTAGTTCAGTTGAAATGTGGTGACTACAACAGTGGAGGAAATGTCCTTACATACTAGAACTAAAATAGAATTACTTAGGTAGGCATCACCAACTCTAGCCTTAACACAAAATGTAGGGGTAAATTTGTATTAAAATCAGTATGCACCTCAGGAGCCACATAGGGTCTGTTCAAAGACTATAACTGAAGCCAGCAAAGGTGCTAGAGCCAAGGAGCCGTATCAGGATCAGTTGGACTGCGCGTACACCGAAACTTTGCACTTGGCATACGTACCCACTTGCATTATCTGGCCAGGCTGCCCCACTGAAGCCCCATTGCTCTTTTCCTCTAAAATGAGGGGAGGGTGCCTGCTGTTCACTGAGCAGCCCAGTGCTAGGGGTGATGCCGAGGAACTTTGGGGAGAAAAGCATTGCCACCACCATCGGTGAGAAAAGCAGTGGGGGACCGAGCAGATCCAACAGCCTGGGCTCTGCAGGGAAAGAGGCTCAAGCGTCTCAGGCAGTCTTAGGCAGGAAAATCAGTACACGGGTGGTTCAGCGAAGACATGGTACCTTCAGGTACGAGAAGCAGAACAGCTCTGAGTATCTAGGACACTTTTACAGGTTGAAGGTTTAAGAGTTGCAAATTGATTCAAATTATGGCTGAGTGTCATGGACTGCTCTTAGGAAGCTAAGAGGAGAAATTCTGCCATTTTAGGCTTTGCTCTGTCTTCTTCTTGAGCGTTTTTGAAATTACCCAAATTATGGTCTGTGAAACAGTTATGGTGAGGTAATTAATGTTTTCACTGGAGCTTTGAAACACAGGAGGAACGAAACACTTAGGAATGGAAAACGCACTTCTCCCGGTCTGCCATGGGCATTTACTAGAGCTCGCAGAAATACTTTCTAAGGGGGAGGGGGGAAACAAACAGAAAAAAATCTTATTTGAGGGAGTAATATCAAGATGATTGGTTCTCTTGGGGAATTTTCTCATAGTGATCTGAGATTAAATGCCCCAGTTTGCATTTCCTGGTGATTCAACTCTGAGAGACTCGTGTCTTTCTTGTTAATTTTCCTTAAAGAATCATTTAAAACTATTAAACCTCGATTAACCTGAGGCTGAGTTCAGTACAAGTGACTGTGTTTAGAATTAAATACAACAATTCGAAGATAAGTAACTTATCTCACAACAGTGTTGTATTTTGTGATTATGCTATTTCAAAGTATACACAAAAGCATGGCTAAATATTTCTTTATTTTTTCTATGCTCTACTTCTTAAAGACCTACTGGAATCTTGTATTAATTTTTATGCTTAATTTTGCGTATATTGAAAAATGGGAAACAGAAGAGTTGGACAAAATTTGTGATGTGCCTCATTCACTTGTCCTTCAGAATCCTACCTATAAAGCATTCTTCCTTGACGGCATTGAAATCTCTGTGTCTCCAAGCTGCAGCTTGTCCCAGACAAGCTTATTTCATTGCATTTCATTTCATGGTTCCCTCCAAATACCTTGTACACAGTACTCCTATATGTTTTCTCATTTAGAAAGACTTGCCGGGGAAGTTAAGATATTTCAAGTAATTCTGTTCATGACCCACAGCAGGATTATTGTAGATTGATGCGTGACGGTATCTTGGATTCCTGATGGAACATCATCCTTGGGATATGAACCCGCATACATGCGCGCAATACTAGGAGGCTAATTGTATTTGGTTTAACAACACTAATTTATTGAAACAGGCTTATTATCCGGCCCATAATTTGCAACCTGTGTTTAATTAGTAATTTTCTCTCCTATTTCTTTTTTCTCTCTCTCCTTTCTCTCCCTTTACCTTGCTCCCTCATTTTCTCTTTCTCCCCCCTTCTCATCCGCTTGCCGTTGTCCCCTCTCTGTCTCCCCATGAACGCACGGGCAAGTAGCAGAAGCCTGAGCTACCATCACCGCTACAGTTTGAAAGATGACCATGTGCAGATAACACTCCTTTAGAGCTGTGTAGCATCATCGGTGACTTTTGAGGCCTCTATGTCATACATTGTCCTTGGGACACTGTCACTGAGATGACGGAGAACTGCCATAAATCTGGGCCACCTAAAAATAGGGCAGCTCCTCGGTGACTAAGCGCTCACTGTGATTTGCTCCCCGTAAGGGAAGATGCTTACGCGCATTAGGGCCAGCAAAAAGTCCCTGTGCACTACTTACCAGCCTCAAAATAGAGCTTACGCCGCATGTAAGTGGCTCCAAAGACTTATTCTGGCCTTCTGTGCTGGAATGAGTATCGTGCAGCATGCGTGCGATGACTGCCTCCTGATGAGGAGTGGTGTCATCTGATGCTAAATGACAAGGGAGCAAACCAAACACAGGAAGGTCTTTGCTTGCCGCAACAGCTGCTCCCGCTGCTAATTGATGCTGTGTATCTGTGGCATCATCCCAGCGACTATTTTAGGTTGTTTCCAGCTGTGAAGGTTTTTGTCTCACAGCTAGTGGTATCTGTGCAGCTGGCAGAGCGAGGTAAAAATAAACACAACTAATTCAGCAAAGCAATGAGACAAATGTATGAAGCAATGTAAAAATAATATAAGTCAAGGTTATTTGGGAAAGACATTTGAGTTTGCGTGGAGAAAGGCATGGAAAAGGGTTGATCACCTGCCTGTGACCACCAAGAAAAGGGAAATTTTTCAATGTGAATTTGGGGCTTATGAGATGTGTCAGATGCTGAAATTTTCCGAAGACCAAGCTCTGATGGCACTATTGACAGTTCCTTTACAATGTCCTATACATGTTTAAATATTTGCTGTGAGGGAGGTGTTCTGAAGAATGAGAATGTATTTATTCATTTAACTTTTTCCATAAACTCCTTGCCTCCTCCTGAGCAATAGTTAAGTAACTACTGCTAGTTAGAAGGCTTTTTGTTCCTCTTTTAGTTTGGCTATTTCTCTTTCAGAAACAAAACCTGTACCACCAAGCTCCCTTCTCCTGTTTCCCCACATTTGTTCCAGTAAGACCTATATTAACCCTGCTTAAACTGCTAACAGCATTAGGGATGGCTACACTGATATTAGGTAGCACCAACTCCACTGAGACCCTAACCATGAGCTTCCCTTATCTGTAAGGGAAGACAACTGGTTTTATTCTGCAGTTTAATATATAACCTGTTTGAATCCAGCTTGTATGCAGGCACTTGTAGAGGAAAAAGGTCAAAGTGGATTTCCTATTAATCCTTCATAATACTTAGAGGTTTTGATTATTGTAGAAACCTTGACTTTGGAAAATTGTCATGAAAAGACAAAATTTGAGGTACAAATAACCTACTCCTTTGGTACTGTGTTTAGGTACTTTTAAGTATCATACCTGTTAGTCAAAACAGATATAAACGTGTGTAACCAGAATTATTTTAGACTTTATTAAACATGTTTAAGTATGTGCTTCTGGTGATTTGTCTTGAATCTTAGTGACAAGAAACATAAATACTTGTATAGATGTTCCAACGCTATCTATCCTGGTTCAGGCCTCAGTTAAATTTAGGGGCTTTTCCTCTTTAAAATACACTTTGATCTATTTTATTTCAGGAAGTTTTTCCAGAGGGACTTGTATTTATTTTAAATCCTTGTAGTTAGCTACAATTTTGTGAAAAATGTAGGTCACGTATTTGTTAATGCCAAAACCACCATGTACTTTTATTAAGTTTGGTAATTAGTTTTAGGTTTTCAGAAGCAAAATTTTGACTACAGCACAAAGAAAATATTTTTAATTCTCTGCTGATGATCTGTTTTTCCTTCCTTTGCTTGCATGTTTCTAAATGTTTATTTTTACTGTTTTGCCTCAGAGTTTCAGATACAGCACCATGAGCTGTGCATCAGTGGAGTGGCTGAGGAGCCTGCTAGAACAGTGCCATGTTCTAGCCTGGAAATACTGACCTCTGCTCATTTTAAATAAGTAATAAATTTCTTTCTGCCTGAACTGAGGAAACTGGCATTCACGAGTCACATTACCTAGAATGCAAATACGTGCTACTTGTAGCAGTGAGGCATGAACTAACAGAAAGTCAAAATAAATGAATCTTGCTTGCTTTTATCAAATTGGCCTTGCTCAACTATTCTATTTACAATGTCGTTAAGTGTTTTCTTAATACATTCTGATCTGCTCTGTTTTGTAAGGAGAAATGGTACCTAGAAACACAGAAACAAATATTGCAACAGAAATGAAGCAAGTTCATAAAATAATATTTGATTAATCTGCAATTATAGAGCAGTGCCTACTTTGTCTTTTTGTTTCAGGATGTCAATTTCTTGAAGTTTCCTGTAAGACTGGATCCTACACTGGTGTGAAGCTGTGTTAATATTGTTATATGTCAGTAGAATATGATATGAAGCCATATGCATTTATATGAGTGCAAATGTGGGCAATTCGTCCACCATCACCATGTTAGGTGAATTTTAATATAAAATAAAATTTTTAAAAGTTGCTAAAAATGGCTGAGTTTAATATTCTACTGCAGTGTCTGCTCTGAGATAGTATTGCGTATGAGGGGAAACTTGTCACACTTCACTCAAAAGAACACTTTAATGCACTCATTTAGGAACAGCTCAATTACAGGTATGAAAACAAATAACTAGAACCTTTATATCCACTCTACCTCACATTCAAACACCTTCAGTTAAAAAAAAAAAATCCATTTTAGTTTTACAGAAAAGTATATGACTGAAGGTCATTATGAATGGGTTTACGTTGAATGAGCCTTAAACTGGTAAATGGGACTCTGTCTCTTGGGGAGAGTGTGTGCAGTGGTGACGTTTTCAAAGA
This sequence comes from Ibidorhyncha struthersii, assembly GCA_013398815.1. Classification (NCBI taxonomy): domain Eukaryota; kingdom Metazoa; phylum Chordata; class Aves; order Charadriiformes; family Charadriidae; genus Ibidorhyncha; species Ibidorhyncha struthersii. The sequence goes on along the minus strand of VZSZ01006254.1, from coordinate 137,438 downwards.
CATCTATTAAAAACACTGTACTCTGGAGTCTTGCTTTTTTCAGTGCATCTTTTGAAATGTGTTCATTTTTTAGATGTCCTACCTGTTAATGAAGGTTTCTAAAATACTTGTTTGCATAGCCAGAACAGAGATGGAGTCTATCTACTGCTAGAGGAGATTTTGTCATTAACTCCATCGAGACCAGGGTTTCATTCAGTGAGTCTGCGTTTTGCTTTGGGCTGGGGGAGTAGAGCTGAGGCCTCACATAAGGATGCTGCTCCTGGAAAAGTCATTTGCTGCCTGCCAGGCTGCTGTTTGGTATCCTGTGGGAAACACTACCGCCGATACAAACAGAAAAGCGTCAAAGTGTGATTTGCAGAACTCCTTAAATTCTGACTTCTATTCTACGGTGGTTTCTAAATCCTGCATCTGATGGGGCTGCGTCTCACCTGCTCATGCCAACGGGCCAGAATCCAGCGGAGAGATATCCACAGTCTTTGCCCACAAGCCTGAAATTTCTGCAGTGGAACGAGTGCTGCTGTTTTAGCAATGGGAGACCTCTCATTCATTATCCTTAATGCATCTCCTCTCAAATAAATCACTTGGGATGATTTCCACGGATGTCCTACCTAAAGGGACAGTGACCCAAGGAGAAAAAAGCCTGAGAGTTGGGGAGATGAAGAACTTTCTGGGATGAATAAGAATCAATGGTTTTGATATTTTTCTTTTTTTTTTTCTTTTTTTTTTTTTTTTTATTCTCAGAGCATCCCATTCCTTTTATCAAGCCACCTAGGTAGATTCTTGAATCCACCTCCTGGAAAGGAGGCATAAACCTGCTGCCAGAGCTGTCTTAAGAGCTTGATCAAGCAGTGAGGTAAGTGCCTTTTACTACATGGAAACTACAAGGTCAGAAGGGGAAAAAGTACTGACGAGATGGTGATTATGAGCATTAATCATAATAATATCGAGGTCTTATATAGCACTTTTCATCAGGAGATTTTAAAGCGCTGTACAAAAGAGACGAGTCTCATTATCTCCATATTTTAGATCTAAAATGTGACCTCCAATACCTTAAGGCTGTTCTCTGAGGGGAAAAAAACACTACTGGAATCAACAATACGTGTTCTCTGCTAAACTTCTAATCATCACAATGAAGATTTCTTAAATCTACTTGCTCTGTGGACTCTGTAATGGAATTTTAATTGCTTTACTAGCAGCTCGAGATGTAATGAATGAATAAATGTAATTCTTATCAGGATGCTGCCATCAGCTGATTGAACTGGTACATTGGTATTCGCAGGGCATATTCAGACAATTACTTTAGCATGTTCAATTATGTTGCTGGTTATTGCCTCGTTTGTCAAAGAATGGTAATTGAATGTATAGACATTGCGATGCACAATAAAATGAATCAGCTTAAACCACCTTCAGCAAGGGTTTAAGCCAATCCTTCTCCTTTGCCTTTGCAAAGGGCTGATGCACGGATCTTTCAGAGCATCCTAGCTAAGATCTTGCACACTAACTAGCAACTGAGATTTGCAGGTTTTTTTTTTTTTTATTAAAACAGGCTAACACTACCACAAACAACTAACTATGCCCTGAGTGCCCCACAAAATAATTATGCTGAACAAAACAGGAATATTACTGTAAGCTATTACCGAAGGGTCAATTTTTACCTTCTGCTGTCAGAAAAATATTTATGTTCTATTGTGTTAGAAGATGGACCTTGACATCTATCAGCAGAATGCTACTGTAGGAGAAAAGACTTATGTCTGCAGAACAGTAGAGAACAAAACTCAGTGCTCACCTTTCTGCTATGTCCCTGGTACGGAGAGGCTCAAGCATTTGCTGGGGCCAAGGTTGATCCGCACAAGCGAGTCTTAAGGGGAAGAGAGGTTTTTTCAGAGTTGTGAGGAGTTTTAAATATCAGGGAGGAAAGCCAGTAAAATAAATAAAACTATACATTTGTCTGTGTTCAGGCAAATGGCATCAGTGAGGCAGTATTTGGGGAGGCTTAAAAGCCACCCTATGGAAAATGCAGTTTGGAGACCCTGCTCCTCAGGAACTATTTTGTGAAATTGCTTTTTAGAAGGAGATCAATTTTGACCGATGATGTGGATGCTGACTGTTAAATCAGCTGCTTCTAGTGTAGGGCTTGTCCCATTTTCATTTAAGCAAAGAAGATTTGAGATGTGAAACACATACAGGTAAGAAAGCAAAACTACTGGAGTATGCTACATTTCGGGGGATTACTTGTCTTTTTATAAAGAGTGAGACCTTTTTGTCTAGGAACTGAAAACCCTTATTTAATAGCAAACTATCCTGTATTCTCCTCTTGCCTAAAAATAATACTAATGACAGACACAAGCCCTGAAGTACCATCTGCTCATTTTTATTTAGAATTTCTCTTCCATTTGGTCTTTTTTGTTTGTAATAATGATAAGGAATAAATAAGACTGATCACTTTTAAAGCTCTATTCATCAGACTTGTCGGCTCCATGGGAGTTGGTGATAGACTTTACAGATCCTGCACCAGCTGAACTTTGAAATTTAAGTTTCCTGGCACTGATGAAATGGGATTGTTTTCCTTTGGGCTTCAGCTCAAAAAGGTCTTGCCTACGTGAAAGATGAAGTATACTCAAAACCCCACACCAAAAGGCCTCCAGATACTGGACCAATATTGGTTCCAATTGCATATAGTTTAAATGGTATAAAAAAGAAAATTCGAGCTAGCACTTCAAACTTTTATCATGCCAAAACCAAATTTGAATTTGCTACAGAATTCAATAATTTAACATACTTGTTTTCTTTCTATTTTTGGTCACGTGCTGTTTGCCAGCAATCTTTCAAATATACTTGTTCCAAAGCATATACTTGTTCTTTTAAAGCATTTGCAGAAGAACTAATAATTTTTTTTTCTGCAATTTCTTCAGGTGATATTTTTGGTATTAGAAGCCTGAATTACTTTGCAAAATTTACTGGTTACTTATTTGAATTCCCAGACAGATAATAGCAATTTTAAAAAATCAAGTTTTGCAATACTCTTTTTTTCTTTCATTGTATTTTTACTTTTTCATTGTATTGTTTGTTTGGTTTTTTTTTTTTCATTGCTTCTCCAACAACTGAAAACTAGCATTTCATGACTGCTGCTCCCAAGACAGCCTCCAACTGTCACATCCCCCACAAGTCCTTCTCTGCTTACAAACAACAGGTTCAGCAGGGCACCTTCCCTAGTCAGCTCCCTCAACAGCTGTGTCAGGAAGTTATTACCCTCAGCACACTCCAGGCACCTCCTAGACTGTTCTATTTTGCAAATTCATTTGCTAAGATCTTTGCAAGAATGTCAATACTGGACATATAACATCAAAGTGAATGTCTTTCAAAGTTTTTAGCAAATTGTTCAGGGATCTTTTGGCACATTCTGTCCCCATAATTATATCTATATATAAGATGGGGTTGTTTAATATGTGTGATTCCATTTCCAAGCAAAAAGAATAAGAGGACAAAGCACTCACTGAAGCAGATCTACATTCCTGGAGTAAGCAGGTACAACACTTATACCAAAAGACTTGGAGGAATATAACTGTTTATGGCTTACTCATGTGATGTGCTGACTACTGGCAGCTTTCAGGAGTCAAAGTGAACTGAAAAAGTCAGCATTTCCTAGGATCCAGCCCCAGATGAATGCCACTAATCTCGTTATTTCCTTCTAGCTTCTCCCAAATATTTGTGATCTCGCTGTTCATGAAAATACAGAAGCAAAAAATACTAACCTCTATATAGCAACAAGGTGAAGAGGAGCCGGTGGGCATAGGGAAGACACACTGCTTTGTACAATGTTAAAAAAAAAAAAAAATCGTCCAGCAGCCTTCAACAGTCCCTTCAAGTAAGAATCTGGAAGTTCTGAACTAGCCATGGAGTCAAGAGGCCCACTGAGGTTTCTCCAGGCCATTGTACAGCCCGTGTTTCTGTGAACAGAGAGCCGTGTTTCCGAGAGGGGATTAGACTGATTGCACTGACGGCAAAAGGAAAACTGCAGAAGATGTAGTGAGGATAGAAGGACTAAATGCAAGAAACAAAAGCCCAAAAGAGTGAGGCAAATGGGGTGCTAGTGTTTTATCTTCTTTTGTTTTGGGTAATAAAATAGGTGAGGACTGTATTACTGATGGGAACTGGGCTGTCCTCCAAGTGAGCAAGTCAGAAATTACTTAGCTGCAATTCTTGTTTTGACACCTGTTTTTGTTTAAGAAACCATGAAAACAAACCCTGAACATGCAAATGTAGCAGAAATTCTGGTTTTCAGAGGAGGAATTGAAGAAAACACTGATTTGATTAGGAGCACATTGCCTGCAGATTTCGTGCTGTTATTCTCCCTTGAGGGCCAGGGCACCATACCCTGCAGCAGTAAAGTGCCCCTAGAGAGGAGTGAATCACAGCATGCTAGACTGCAGTGTGACAAATGAATGACATCAGACTTCCTGCGCTGACGTAGGTGCACATCACCAAGTGCAGCTGCCAGATTTAACTGCTGAGGACAGCAACTTACCCTCAGTGGAGGCTGGCACTTTCCTACTGATGCTAAAGCCCAGCCTCCACCGAGCACTCCTTGAAGGATGACAGATGTTGTATCTCATCTTGTATTATATGTAGCTCCCTCTTTACCACCTCTCAGAGAGCAAAATCCCTCTTGAGCAGCCTCTCTACTATTCCTTCTGTTCTCCTGGTTGTCTCTTGGGAAAGCAAATTTTGGGGACAGCCACTGTTTCCTCCTTCTATTACTATTCCACCTCTTTGCAGACTCTTACAATGCACTGTCAGTTACAGTTCATAAGTGAATACATATGAAAATATTACATCTATCCTGGGAGGTCTACACACCATTTATTTAAGCACAACCAGTACTGACTTTGCCCTCATTTCAGCATGGTGTTATCTTTCGCTCAAACTGTGAGAATTAACAGCTGTGAGTACTTAACAACCGATTTTCCGAGTTGGTGATCTTGGTCATAAGGTCAGGATGCCATGGTGTCTTCATTAGTTTAGTGTGTCTCCCCTTTTGCTGTCTGATGTGAACAACTATTAGAGGGTAAGTACTCTGTTTTGTCACTGTCCTAGTACAGCAAATTATGTTCTTGTTATTTGTCGTGTTGCTAATTTTTGTGAATGGATAGCATTGATGAAAAGCTACTTAGCAAATAAGATTTAATTTGTAAATGCAATAAGCTTATTCTGGAGGGAATCTACTTTTTTTCTTTCCCCTGATCATTGGACAGAATATATTAAAGAAGATTAATTCTGATGTGGTGTAATACTTTGACAAGACATTGAAATCCTTGCATCTAAGACAAAGGTACAGCTAGATTTGCACAAGTGAAGAAAAAAAGAACATGCGCTCAGAGTATTAGGTCTTAAGGCCAGAAGGCCTAGAAGGTCTTATTCACCTTCTAGACTCATATTCTGTTTGCTCAACCTACTTAACTACAGATTTAAAACACTGAACAAATGTGCAGTGCACAAGCAACCCAGGTCAGAATCTGCTCATTAATAATAACTCTGAAAAAAATTAAATTTAGCTTAATATCTTCATGGTTGAAAATGAAAGTTGGACTCTTTCAGACCAGTGGGTTTGGAAATCTCCCACACATCCCCACAGGAATCCCTTGGTTGATTGTTGTGCAGCCAAAGACCTCTAGACCTAGTCAAGACTAGAGCATACTTAAATTGGTGACCTATAGGCTGAAGATGTTACAAGAAGGTATTGAAGCGACTGTAAATAATACAGCAACAGGTTCTGAGTAAAAGAGAAATAAAAATTAAATTATTAGTGCACGTGCTGGAATTTCCTGAGTTAAAGTTCGAATTTCTGCTTATCAACGCCTTTTAAATAGCTGAAATACTTGGATAAAGTTTAGAAAAAAACACTCTAAGAGAAACTCAGTCTGATTCCCCAGCAGCATCCCAAATGGCTTTTCTCCAACTTTTCCCTTTCTTTGTCAAGTAAGCTACTTAACAATTAGGGCTAAATTTTCTTTCAAAAGTGTTTTGGAAAATTAATTTTTAAGACAAAATTTATGAGAAATAAATATATTTCTTGATGATGTACAGGTGCACAATGAAGATTTTTTGGGTTTTTTCCTCCTGTTTCTGTGCTATCCATGGTTCCCCATCTCTTTTAGCAGGCAGTAGACTGCTAAAATAGCTGATTGATTTGCTGCTTTGGGGAAAATCAGGTAGATTGCTTTTCTGTGTGCTGAAGAACCGCAATGCAAGTTTTCACACCACTAAAACTACTTCTGCGAGTCAATCCATTTCTTGAGAGCATGCCTGAGCACCCCAGTTAATTCTCTCCAATTGCTACCACTAGCATTTTGCCTTTCTATGTCTTCTCTCCAATTGTAATCAGCTGCTCTGTAATCATTTGTTTCAAAGTGAAATGGATGTACAATTAATTTTTTTTCTTTATTTATTACTATTTATTTATTTATTTGTCTCCGTGTGCTACCATTCCAAACAGCAGCAAAACGCATACCAGGGCCCCAGAGGCAATTCTGGTGGTTCTTTAAAGGAGAAAAGAAGATGCTAGGCTTTAGAAAATACGTTATTATAAGCCTCACTAAAGGAAAAAAACCCAAACTTTCTTCTTTTGTCATTTTTCATTAATACTTTTACAACATAAAGCAAATAACAGAAACCTACTGTATTGCACAGCTGACCATATAAAAATAAAATATGTATAAAATTGTTTAAAAAAACTTAAGCCTACAGAAGGAAGTGTACTGTTGTGTGGAAATTATCAGGGAAAAACCGTACAGGAACAAATGTTTCTCCGTACTCCAGCTGCACCAGAAAACATTGAGTCTTGAAGGGGTAAAACCAGACAAGGCAGCCCTACCGCACCAGCGGTAATCTATCATACAACACCAAAGGCATTACGCTGCTATGTTTCAAGAGCTTATATGGAGGACCAAGACATCCCATCATCTTAAATGTGAGGGACTTGACAAGTTTGTTTCTGTGGTAGCCAGTCAATTTTCTGTCATTCTCCAGCATATCTCTTGTATCCATTTGACCTCTGAGAGAGGTCATGAGAGACTCTTTATTCACTGAGGAGGTGTTGATTACTCAAATTATGCAAGGAGAAGCCTGAATTTTCTTCTCATAATGCAAATACTCTGATGCAGTTATTCTGTGAAAAATAAACACATTTTCACTAGCACTGATCGCTGTGGTGGTTGATAAGTTCTGGTAAAGCCCGGTGTTTCTAGGAATATACTTAGGTCTAAAGTAATAACTTTTTTAATGATTGATGAAGACTTGGAAGCTCATAGTCCTAATACCAAGATTATTTTGAAGATGAACCTAAAATAACTTAAGGTGTAATCATGTTAACTCTTCCAGTATTTTTTTGTGTCTTACATTGCTTTGGAGTTTGCGCTCCAAAGTGCTAAACCAGCCAGAAACATGGAGCGGAGCTAACCAAAGCAGTGCTACCTTTGGCTAGAGCTTGGAAGACCTGGAGAGATATGGTGAGGGTCAGTTGACTGAAGAGTCGTGTAGTCCTAGAGGAGGTGCTGAGGGTCCAGCCATGCCGGAAGGTGCAGGCACCTCCTACAGTCCCATCTGCCTGCCCTGGGATGCCTGGACTATCTGATGGTCTCTCAGTTAGCACTGGGCTCCTACGTTCAGGGAACTGGCTGGCGCCCTCAGTGCTCAGCAAGATCCGTGGCCAGACCTTTGAATGTGTGTATCAGCTTAAAAGAAAAGAGCAGTGGGAGATGGCCAAAATCCTCACTTGACAGCACTTCTGCTTTGGTTAGTCAGAGAAAATGAGCAGAAAGCAAAAATATGGAAAGTGGAGTAGATGCAATGCTTACTCTCTATATGCTGTTTTGTTTTTAAAAGAGAGAAACCAAGTTCTCACAGGTTTCCATTTTGCTCTTCTTATGAACGATGACACCATTCTGAAATTTTTTCAATGCCAGAGAGAGGAATGTATCTCAAGCTTTTTTGTTAGGGTCCAGTCCCACTAGAAAGAAAATCTAATACACATGTTTTGAATAATATTTGAATGCTACATGTTTTAAGGAGAAACTTGCTTTCTTCTTTTTGGTAAGGTTTCTTACATTCATCTCTTCAATGCAATGTCAATAACTGAACCTCTTTTTCGTTTTAATCTCCTCAACCTCTGTTGCTTCTGTTGAATCTATGAGATTAAAAAAAAAACAAATAAAACACCAGACTAGGTCTAGGAATAGAGGTAGCCAAAAACTGGGAGTTTTCACTCCATAAAAAATTCTGTTACTTTTAAACTTGTTTTTGTTTATGAAAATACGCAACAGTAATACTCCAAAACTGATGTTTATATCTTTTAGGTTAAATATGACTCTCTATTTTACTGAGGCTTTCCAATGCTCCTGCCCTGCTCAATTCGATAGAGAGGGCTACTCAGGGAGCTGTGCTCCTCTGGGCATCTTGTGAGATGTGACCCAATGGTTGGGAGTCCCCTCCGTGTAGGGATGCGGGGGCTACGAGCAACTGATCCATACCTCCTGCAAAGAACAACAGTAACTTAAATAGAGGCATAGATGTATATTTGATATAAAATACAATGTTTGTTTGCAAATAAAACCCCCTATATGTTTTCACTGGAATCAGCCTGAGCCTCAGAGAAATCCTTTTCAGTGGAAAACTGAAAATGACAACAGGATTGAAGTAATGAGGCTAATTCCAGTTCTGCAAAAAAAGATGTTTTCGAAAATAATAGTATCTACAGGAAAGAGCCTGACCAGCTCTTCTTTGATTGTCTTCATGACGTGACATGTCTAAACTTTACAAAAGATGGGAACGTTTCCCCTCAAAACTGTTTTTTGTTTGTTCTTTAAGTAATCCATGGTCCTGAGAGGTGAGAAGCAACAGAGAGAAACAAAATACAAAGCCAGGGTAGAGCTGGAGACCCAAATCTTACGCTGTTTATGCACAGTGCAGGACCATGCAGAAAACACCCAAATACAGTGGGCACAAGTATAAATCTCCTCCTGTAAAGTTTAATCCAAAGGCCACAAGAATCTCTATTAGGTTTTGGCTCAGGCAAAACTGACATAATAACCTTAAATACAGGTAAGTCACTTGAGTGTATGTGTATATATCTATTTCTCTCCAAATACACTGAATAAAATTTAGGAGATGGAAAGAGAGAGAGAGACTGCAAACGTGCATATGAAGAGTTTGCCTACTATGAGGTGGAATTCAAAGTCATAATTGTTTGACTTGGGAAATGTGATCTTTCTCTTTAAGTTCGTCCTTAAATTTTAAAGCATAATTTGTTTTGATTGGATTTCTAATGTTAATTAGTGAGGCTTGCACAATTAAAGACATCAAGAACATATAATTATGTTCCTTATAATTATACCATAATTGTTTTAGTACGTTAAATGATCTAATAGATTTTTTTCCCCTGTTTCAACAGCAGCATTACAACCATCTCTGTTTTATGAAATAACTGGCAAACATTCAGTAGGTACTTTCAGGCATTTCAAGTAAAGTTTTGATGGGTATTCATCTACTAATGAAATATTCATGCATTATATTTTTCTCTATTACAAGTGACTTTCAGTGAAGCGCCTAATGCTTGGTTTGCTTAGACAGATATAACATTCAATCAAACTAATGGAAACTGTGGAGTACTGTTCTACTGGATATTATTAAATCAAATGCTCTTGATAAATATTGAGTCTCTGATGTTAAAAAGCATTTCTAGCATGATGCATAGATAGTAAAACAATACCCCGGCCCCTTGTTAATAATGTTAATGTTACAGCTGTCATCATTTGACAACTCATGTGATTTCCTCTGTGCATAAATGCCTTGGTCTTAGAGTATTAAAAATTACTCTCCGCATGCTGTTTAAGATTTTTCATACTGTGTATGCATTTGTTCCCAATGTAGACCAATTGGACAAGTTTGTATTGCCAGCAAAGTATGTACACTTTGTCTGCTTAAAATTTAATATTTCCTTCAGGTAGCGTAACTTGCACCCATGTCAATACAAAGAGATCAATTTTGGTAATTTCATAGGCAGAAAGCTAATGATCCTCTTACAACGCAATTGCTAAAGGCCTTTGGAGAATTGTCTGGGCATATTGATGCTGTTTCTCCTACTTGTCCCCTGGACGCTAAATTTCATTAAATGAAACTAAAATAGATCAAATGTTTTCCTGCAATACTTTTCCACATGAGTTCTTGTGACAGTTTTTGCAAGAAAAACAGGGTGCAAATGTGAAGTGGTTGACAAAACAATGAATAAAACATGCTTCGTGCCAGGTTTTTAATGAATAAAATTAAAGTTCAGAGCTTAATGTTATGCTTAGTTTTACCACTTCTGCATATATGAAAGTTGTGACTCCATCAACTTAATGTACCCCTAGTCAACGTGAACTTTGAGTTCATTTCTTTTCAGCTAACACTGTATTGGCTTCTTCCGGGGATCGCAAGGGACTCAGTAAAGTCAGCATAAGAGCCAGCTCAGCAGGGAAAGTGCCACATCAGTACTGGGAAAGAAGATGCAGAGAAGACCAGTAATGAAATTGCACTGTTTGATAACAATTAAAGGAGTGACCGGACATGTGAAAATATTTCACCAAATATTTCCCCTGTTCCGGGTCACTGAGAAAATAGACACCTTAAGTTGCACTCGCCATAAATATGTACAATTCACAGGCCCTGGTGAGAAAAGTGTCCTTTCTCATCGTGTGCCACGAAGGGACGTGATTCTCTGCCTTCACAAAAGCGTTTATGGCATGTGGATGCTGTGTGTATGCAATGCACCATATTCTGGGATCAGGTAACCCCTGCTCGAAGCTAAAAATAAGTTCTGGATGTTATTCTGAGGTCTGTACGTGTGCGTTTGGAGGACTGCCTAAAATCTAAGCTAACCTATCGGGTCACCAGCATGTAGTAGCCTCCTTTGCCACCCTGCAGGCTGTTGAAACAATGAAAACGCATCAACACCAGGACTGAAACTTACTCCTTCTTGTGGGCCCAATTCTGTCACTCACTTTTAGATGGAGCTATTTGATTTAAGATACTATTATACAGTATTCAGGGACCAGCTAAATAGTTCTTTTGAGATTGCTGGTTTTTTGGTTTGTTTTTTTTTTTTTTTTTACATTTAATTTTAGAAGGGCAAAGCATGGTGCTAGGAAAATTAGGAAATGTGTATAAAATTACGGAGCACTGACTCTGTAGGGAAAATGTTTACTCTGCAGGCTTTTCTCTTTAAAACACAACTGCTTTAAAGTATCACATTAAATTCTAGTGTGTGTGTATTTAAAGAAGGCACAATATATGTGAGAAAAAAGCACATGAAGTGCGTAAGGTGGGGCTGCTGTGGCTGAGCACTCCTTCTAGCAGAATACTACAGTGGTGCCATGAAATCCTGCGTAAGTGGTCAGAACAGAAGTAAGAGCTGCCTGTGGGTAGTCCCAACCTATTCACAAGCCCTTTTGAACAATTTTCCTACTTTTTTAAATACTGTTTTTGGCAAACATTTGATACTTGAAATACAAAATGCATGAGTCACCTACTGGGATAGGCACAGTATGTGGTTTATTGAATTTAGCTAAATTGTGAGTCATCTATCAATAGTCCTCATAGTGAACATACTTGTAATAATTTCACACATTACAAACAAGAGTAGGTAGGATTTTTCAAGATTATTCTTTTTTCAAGTATTTTTCACTTGGAGTTTTTACTCTTTTTATTGTGCTCCATTTGATGTTGTAGGAAATTGTTAATTTTTAGTGATGGAGGATATAAAGAAAAGGTACTTTATTGCTCGTCAGTTTAAACAACAAAGACCAGAAATGCAAAACCTGACATATTATAAAATACTGTCGTACAAAGCAAAGTCCTCAACATGAGGTTGAATGAATACAAATTCTTCTTATACAGCTATTGAGATTTATTCTTCTACCAGCATACCAATTTCTGTTGAGATAAGTAGTTTTAAAATTCAGAGGCAGCAGCTCTGAAGGAGAGAGCTGCAAATTACCACAGACTCTGACTTGCCAAAAACATATGGTAATTTTTTGTGGGATTTTTTTGGGGGGTGTAAGTTGCCTTTTTTTAAGGGGAAAACTAATGTGTAGAAGAAAAAAGGTGAAAAGTATCTAGGTATAAAATAGCGTCTTTAACTGTGGTCTGTTAGATATAGGGAATATCACCTCTTCACTACAGAAAAACATGAACATTCAGGCATAAAAGCGTGGAGGAGCTTTCCAAATTCCTTAGAGGAACAGGAATTCAGCATCCTTAAGATGAAAGGGATTGAGCGGTCAGCCCCCCCAAATCCTTCACTTCAGAGCCGGCCCCTGATAAGAACCTTTCCCTGAATGTTTTTCGTGAGTGTGAATGATTACGTGGGCATTTAAATTTGCCCCTGAGGTGGTTATTTAAGTAGCTATTTGAGGATTGGACGCTGTGAACCCCCTTGCTCACAGCACAGAAACTTGCTTCTGCTTGGGGTTCACTTCTTGCCCTGGTACTTTGTTCCTAAGAAGCTCAGGTGTCCCCCGGAGCTCGCCCAGGACTTACGCGGAGCGCTGCTTCCCATGCACGACCCTCAGCGAAGCTGTTTGCCCTGACGGTGGGACCAACTGGTCTGTTATGATAAACCAGTATCCTGTGATAAACTCCATCCCGGAATTACATATT
>VZSZ01006254.1:83584-124683 GCA_013398815.1 Ibidorhyncha struthersii | reverse complement strand
CCCCAACCCTGAAAAAAAACTTCCCCCGACAAAAAAAAAAAAAAAAAAAAAAAACCACGATTTTTTTTTCTCCTGCCTTTGCCCTCGCATTTCCGACGAGGCTTTGCCGCCTTAACTCCGCGGCTCTAACGCCATTCCTACCCGTTTTGCCCGCGGGTTGGGGGGCAGGGCANTCCCGGTAAAGCCCCGCCGTTTCTCTTACGCGGCTCTCGCGTCGCCCGAAGTCTGCGCCTCCGCGCTTGGCTGCGGCCCCGCTGCGCTCCGCGCAGGGGGCTTTGGCGCAGCTCCGCTTCCCTACGGCCTCCGCCGCTTTGCGCCCGTTTTTTTTTTTTCCTTCCAAAATGACGGGGTGCTTATCAATGTGGAGGAGGAGCGATTTGACAGCGGGTGGGGGGCGTGAGGCTGAAAATGAGGACGTGCGTCTAAATTAAGCGAAGAGCGCTGGTGATTCATAAATGAGAAATGTAGGGAGGAAAAGGAGGGGCAGACCACAGCCAGAGGTATGCGAGGTACTCACCAGGGTACCACCTCTGCACGCAGCCTCTGCCGCACCGTTCGTGCAGACCTGCTTGTTTCATTAAGTTTAATTAAAAATGTATCTATTTCTTGTAGCTGCTGTTAAAGAAGATGTTAAAGGTCTACTCGTGCGATTTCCTGCCCAGAATGTTACTGCTGAATTGCTAGTGTTTTATAGTCTTTCTCTTTTTAACTCATCAGAAGCAACTTCTGGTTATAATATGAGCCAAATAATCTCTGTGTGTGCTTTTGTTTTTTGTTTTGTTTTGTTTTGGTTGGTTTTTTTTGTGGTTTTTTTTTTGTTTTTATTTGTTTTTTTTTTGTTTTGGGGTTTTTTTTGTTAAGAATGAATAGCTATTGGGTTGTTGGAGTGAAAGAAAAAGCTAGTAGAACGGCTAGTATGTGCACATAAATATCTGTGCAATCAAATGATAAACAAACTCAGTGTGGCTATTCCTGCTGGACCTGTAGCCATCAGCATTGCNCGTTTTCCTATTGAGTCTCATCTTTGATTCTTTAAATTCTTAAGGAATTCATGCATATTTAGGCACAAATTGTCATCTGGACAAAGCACTTTAGCTCCTTTGTTAAGCAGTGTGGGGATCTTAGAGGAGGTGAAGATCGTGTAGGGATCTAGAAGGTCATAGTTAGACAAGCTGTTTGAAAAACTGAATTTTAAGAATTAGGTGAAGCTGGCTTTTCAGTCTGTAAGCATTACTCTGTATGTGTCTTTCTTATTTCACGCTGTTTATGAGTTGCAATGAAGTAATGCTTTAGGAGACAGAAAATTGTTTTCTGTTAAATCTTAGAAAATGGCTAAGTCAAAACATAAAATATGAATATTGTGGTGTTAAAGGTACAGGTCTCTAGTTAACTTAGGTGGACTTATGTCACTAATTAAAATCCTGGCTGACAAAAGTTTTGAATTGTACATTGTGGAAAACAGGAGAGGACAGATGTGGAAACATTTAAGGAAACCATGGCAACAAACGGCTCAGTAGCTCTATACAGGTAAGAAACGCATGAAATGTATTCATAAGAGAAAGAGGCTTAGGAAAAGCAAACTCTGCAGCCATAGGGAACCAGGGAAACAGTTAATGCCTGACAGAGAAGACCAAGAGAAAAAAGACCACTTCCCCTTAGGGTATTTCCTAAGAAAACTTCACACACCATCTCTTTCCCAGTCAGGGTTTGCACCTGCAGCGTCTCTCCGGTGTGTTGTGAAAGCTGTAACGAATCTGTGCTTACATCCCATTGCTGGTCAGAACGTCAGAGCAAGGAGGCTATGGAGTCAGTACAAATGCTCCAGCCTTTCCTAGAGCTATGGGGCAAGAAGGGCCTAGAGGAGAAGTTATACTGGGGTTTATTGGACAAACAGGTGATTCATCCTCCTGGAGAAAATGTCTGTTCTGAGGGACTCCTACGATGATCCCTTGACCTTTAACTTCTTTGTTAGCTGTGCTTAAGGGAACTTTGTAGCTCGGCAGTCCTTAAAATTTGTCATCAGTGTCTTAGATCAGAATATTCATGGCTTCATGGCATAGATTTCAGGTTGTCTGGTGTTAATTGGGTTTGGACACTATTTTCTGTTTTGAGGAATGTATCGTCTTTGAGTACTTACCAGTGTGGATCTAGAGGCACATGGATGCTTTCTGTACGAGAAATGAGACTTCTGAATAGCAGGGTCTTTCGAGAGCATGTATATAATCCCTGACTTTCACTCCTCCATGTGAGGCTATAAAGAACACAGAATTCATGGCTCTTCTCCAGCGCTTTTAAGACGCAACCCGATGACTGCTCAGTTCATCCCTTTTGAGAACTTTAAAACCTGTAAAACCTTTTTGCAAAGGTGTGAGGAGCTTGCTTTCTTTCCTTATTTGAAATAGGTATTTTTTTTTAAAGGCAGACCTGTCCAATAGGATTCAGTGTTTTGCATCCGTGATGGCTTCCACACCAAATTCTGAACCTTTGGGATTCATGTATAGGCATGGTCAGTCCTACTTGGAGAAAGTCAGGCCCCAGAGAAGTGTTCAGCATGTTTGTCTTCTGTCTGAGAATGCAAAAATTTGGGTATTCTTGGCTTAACATCCTTAATACTAGTCATCTCAGTATTTTTTAAATGTATTTCTAACAACTGCTGTGCTGGTGATGTCAGACCAATACCCAAGCTCATGACATTGAAGTCTCTGTGAGGGACCCTCTGGTGGAAAATAAGCATAGTTCCAAAAATCTTTGTGGGATTCTTCAAAAAGAGGACTAAAAATGTTATATTGCTCTGAAGCTAAAGACTCAATATCCTCTCTTGGCCCTTGCATGGAGATACAGAATACACTGCTAGGTCATGGATGTGAAGTGAACCTTCATACTAATCCCAACTTCACCGTCCATACTGATAAACCAATTAAGGAACAGTGATGCATCCAAATAGAGGATTTAACACCTTGCCCAACAGTGTCCTCTGCAGGGAATTAGCAGTTAGTGGCAGTTGTGTCACTTCATAAGCCCATACCTCTTCAACCCCACTCAACTAATTGTTTTCATTGCTTTCAATTGAAAAATCTTCCTTCCTCTTTGTGGAAAGGAACCTCGAGGAAAATGCTGTTGGATCCCACTGGATACTGCAGCTGATCATTCTGGCTACCAAGGATCCATAACCATTATTGCACACCAAGGAAGTGATCCTACTGTCCACCAGCGTCTTCGGCCAGATGATCTACGCTAAAGCCAAGCACCACCCTCCCTTTCATGAGCCGGATGTATTGTGCTTGTCAGTCATCTGCAGTGGGATCTACTCTGGCACACATGGAGTAATCATTTATCCTATGGTGGTACTTTGGGATGCTGCAGCCACCCTGGACCCCACCCACACCACCATGAGTTTTGAAGGGTTTTCAGGAACTTCCCATAAGACAACAGATGACGACCTCAGGGTGCATCGCCCACCCCAGTGAACACCAGCCCTGGAAAGACCCCATTATCCTAAGCATCTACAAGGCTGTGAGAGTCCAAAGAGTGTCTGTTACATCTGGGTAACTTACTGCTCTCCTAGTGCTTTACACCAGCTACCTCTGTACTGCCTAGTGAACCTCTAGGAATGTTCAGTAGAGACAGGAGGAATGGAAGGTGTTCGTCAGTTGCGATTGTGCCAGCAGAGGCTGATAACTGTTGTCACAAAGGCTGTGTGTAGGTCAGAAACATGGCCTGAAACCACAGAAAATGCAGGTGAAATGACTGAAAACTTGGGAAGAAGAAAACAAGCTTAAACAAGCTAAAGGCTGCAAAACCACAGGGAAAAGAAAACACTGCTTCTTGACACTGGATTCTAATCTGAATAAAAACAGAGTTCAAGGCTTCCTACAAAGGATCAAAGAGATCAGATGACTAACTGGCAAGAATGAAAATGAGGATTAGAAGTGGCAGACGGGAACCTGAACTGGAAAGCAAACCAAAGCTTTCTGCAGCTGAAGAGGCTTGGCAAAAAGGATCAAACCATCATGGACAATGAAAGCTTCAGGCACAATGAAGATGAAATAATGCTTGCAAAATCTAAGGTTGTGATAAAGGAGGCCGATTGCCTGAAACCATACCTAAAGTGCCTGTCTCTGCTACTTGGCTCTTTTGTGGAGTATTTTTCATGAATTAAGGTTTGGTTAGTATACAACGTTGAGATTTAGGTGATGAACTAGATAATACGTTTTCCTGGAATTTGAATTATTTAAGTCATGCATATGTTAGGAGCAATTCCATCTGTTACAGGTACAACATCTCCAGGGGGCTGCTGGCGTTTGAGGGGATGGAAATTGGGCAGTGGGTCTAATGCACACCTTCATGAATAGCATATGTACCTCTCTCTTGCCACAGTCAATATAACCCGGGTAGTGTGGGGGGACTGAACTCTCATCGGCTCTGTTAATGCAGTTCCTCATTAGCCAGTTGGTGCTGCTGAATCGGTACTTGCCATTTACCAGAAAAGCCGCTACTGTATTTATCTTTGCAGAGTTGTGTACGTATCTGATGAGGTCGGTCAGGGGGGATCTGTATCTTGGCTGCTGAATGCTCAGCTGCTCCTACCCAAATTGTCATGCTGAACACAGCTAATGTATTTATCTCAGGGCTCAAATAGACCACCATAGATTCAGTGGAGAGCTTCCCTGCTTCTGGCATCATTAACAGGCACAAAACCCGTGGGACCACCAAAAATGTTTGCAAGGTGTTTGAAATACAGCTTTCTTCAGCTTTGAGTCCTCCTTCTGGCTGTGGAGGCAATCGGCCCTATCTCCGGGTTGCTGAATTTTAACGGCTGTGTGGTGCGCTGTGATCTGCAGCGTTGCTGGGCTCTTTAGAGGTCTTTTGCAAGTGCTAGTGGCCGCTTCGTCTTTCTGGTGTCATCTCCTCATGCTTTCTGGGATCTCATAGGAAGCTTCCACTGCTAGCTGGGCTCACAAACAAGCAGGAGAATGTGCTGTTGCCAGGGACAGCAAGGAGGAAACTCAGAGATCCCAGCATGGGCTGGGAATCATGGAAACACTCGCAGTAACATCATGTGAGGGCTTGGGGCATCTCTAGCTGCACAGAAAATTTCAGTAGTGGCTGGACCTGCAGATACCTGTTTCCCTGCAGAAATGGGTATATCTTGCTGTTTCTCCTCAAGTTAGCGTTTTAGTGATCTGAGGATCAGAAGTCATAACAGACAGCCCGTTACAGAGAGCAACGGGAGCTCGATCTCTGATGTTTCAGGCACACGTTTGACTCTCTCTGCGGGATTCTATAACATTTCTGGCCCCAGCTGTGGTTACCTTGCACAGGTCTTGTTCTTCCCTGCTTCCTTCCTTCTGCATTTGGCATGCTGCGGTGGGGAGAGGTGAGCTCAGATCGCTGCTTTGCTTTGGTTGCCCGCCGTTGATGGGACAGCCTTCCGAGGCTCCTTGCAGATAAGTAATTCAGAAAAACTTCTCTAAATTGTCCTGACGACTGAATTAGCTCCTTGCTTTTTACTGTGTGAGAGATGTGGATGGATAACAAGGGTGACAGAAAATTACCTTTTTCTTATCCCTTGATCTGGTCCTGAGTACAGCTTGGCTGTAACTGTGCAATAAAACTGGCGTTGGGATTGATTGCAAGTTATTACATGATCTTTCTGTAAAAAGATTTCTGAGGTAAGCCAGGTGTGTTTCAGCAGGCAGGGAGGGAATGGAAGAAAGAGGTGCTGTTTCTTAGAGGGTTTTTATATTTAAAGTATCTCTAAATACAGTTGCAGAGGATGGCCCATGAATTCTGCAATTAGGTGCAAATATAAACCAGTGTGAATAACAGAGTGAGTGGAAATAAATATTCTCTACAAGGCTGGTTGAAAATTTTTGCCTGAAACAATTCCTTAATGTCAGATAAGACAGTCAGTGATAAAATTATGATTTCTTTTCTTTTCATAATATATGCTTTCCTTAAATTTCTTGGAAAACCTGAACATGCCAAACCCCAGACCAGGGATTTGAAGTGGTGCGGTTTTGGTGGCTGAAGTTGTTGAGGCTGGAGTTGAACAGAACTTCAAAATAACTAGAGAATTGTAGTTTTTGTTGGACAAAAACCTTAGCTTACTACCAAAATTCTGCCTCTAGGAGTTCCCACCTGGAAACTGTGGCTTGTTTGTCTACTTTTCTCTCTGAGCTGGACTCCCCTATCTGGCTTTTGTAGAGCACACGTTATCAAGGCCAGGAGTGATGGATGTTTCCGCTGGAAGGGAAACCACCTTGTACTGAGCCTGAGAGGCCTTGTCCCCCATGGTGATAACATTAGTCACAGTGGCAGCTTTTCCAAGTCTGAATTTTCTGTATTTGCCCAAAAGAATTTAACTGAAATTTCTTTTACTCTTCCATGGAAATTGAAAAAATGCTCCAGGGAAAGCGCAGTTACAAAAGTTGCTTTTTTTCATCTCAGTATTCCAGTGGATCTTCCCCTCTCCCAGTCTCTATCAAGGATTTCTGTATTCCTTGCAGCTAAAGTGCCTGTCCTCGTCTGTTAAAAAGCAGAGAATTGTGTGGAACTGCTGCCAAATGGTTGTGGTGTGCTCTGCTCTGGCTGGGCACTGCTGCTGCTGAGTGCCAATTAGCTGGGAACTGCGGGACCAGCAAGTCCTCCGGGGATGCTGCAGTTGGGGCCAGCAGGTACCACTGACCCGGTGCAAGTTTCCACAGCCTGAGGGCAGCTCTCCAGTAGCACAGTTAAAAATGACATAGAGCTGTAGAGAAATTTTGGAGGCTTCAACATATATTATAGTATTACTCCACTACCAAACTTGTGAGGTGCCTCTTTGTCCTTACTGTTTGATGCTCAGTCTGTTTTTGAAGTTGCCTGGTCTTGCTCTTTGCTCTGAACACCAGCTCAATTTTGTGACAGGATCAGTGCCTTCTTGAAGATGAGAGCCTGATTTTGTTAGAGCACCTTTTTGTCTTCCTCCAAACATCAGTGCAAGGGTACTGTCTTCTGCTTGAGGTATCTTTGGCCATCTCATCCCTTGATATTTTTCAATGGCTTCTCGGGTCTTTTATTTGACTTCTTGGGTTTTGTTTGATTTTGGTTTGTGAGTGTACATGCTGCATTATCCCAGATTAAATATATGTAGCATGGGAAGAGCTGAACTTTCAGTTTATGTTGTGGTATATGGAAAGGATGTCTGTATCTTTCAGAATAGTTGATTACATTCAGATGGTTCAGTTGACTTATAAACTGAACGGTCACAGGGACATGCCAAAGGAGGAAGATACAGAAGAATTGTTCATGGGTGAACGGAGCCGTACAGGCATACACGTTTCATGATTTGAATAGCGACAGTGTGGTCTGACAGCCAGAGGACTACGACTGGGGATTATTTTGTTTTGGTTTTTTTTTTCCCCAGTTCCAACAATGACATTATGTGTCCTCGGATAAGTCACTTTCCAAATTTCTTTCCCATTTTGCTTTGCATTTGCTATTTGGATTGCAGACTCACCAAGGAAATGGAGCTTCTCCCCTGACATGTTTGTACAGTGCTGAACTCAGTAGAACTGTGTTCTTAATTAGTGTTCAAATATGGATGTAATACAAATAATAATAATAATTAATTAGGCATTTAATCATCATCAGTATTTACATAACATTGCTGGTATTTCATGCGAATGTTTTATCCAAATATTTTGTGGGAGCTTTCCCACGTATTCTTATCACAGTAGTGCTATACATCTTCATAAAGGAGAAATAATATTTAGTTTTTTATGGTTTTCAATCTTTCTCTCTCTCTTTTAACTGGAAAGTGATATTCTCTCTTGCAGCTAATAAAAAAAATTTCCAAACCATATAAAAAGGCACTCTTTGCTTGAAGGACATTGCACATTAGACCATATCTAAGCTGCCCCTCATGACAGTCACTGCCCTTATGAAAGCTCTTGAAGTAACGTACAGTATAGATTCCCCCAAATAATATCTTGGAGATGCTGGAATGCACAGATTTATTTAATTGCTTTCGGTACGGTTTAGCCAGCTGATTCTGTACAGCATGAACTTTATTTTAACAAGCTGAATATGGTTGTTATCCCAGAAGTTTAGTTGAGTGCTGCGCATACTGTTGTTAAATCTGGTGAAAAGAGTGCACGAAAGTGCCAGAACTCTGGCTGATAATCAAACTTGAAAATTACTGATCTATATGACATCCCTCTGTAGCAGTTGAAAGAAAAAAGCAGGCTTACAAGATGAGAAGAAATAATGCCAATACTGTAAATGACATATTCTAACGAAATGGCAAAGCCAAACGAAATGGCGCATCGCCAGGGCAGAGGCAGTTTTGACTGTATTGATTTAACACTGATGGCAGTGTTACCGCTCTGTGCCTTGGCCCGAGTTCTACATTACTGCTGGATAGCAAACCAGATTCTGTTATTGCCAGCACAACACAGAAGAAATATTGTCTCGGGCAGAAAAGTGATAACAGGTTTAATTATTGCAATTTGCATTTGAACCTGGAAAGTGCCCGGGTGCCCAGCCACCGGAGCAGCGTGGCAGGAGAGCACACACGGGGAGACACAATGCTCTTCGCCCTCTCTCTGCAGCAAATCTATGTCTGGTGTGCAGGTACTTCCCAACACGCTGGCACAGGATGAGCCGTCAAGGCCATCTTGTCTGAAGGGCTGGAACAAGGACTCCTATTAAAAACACCAGTTGCAATGGGATTGCTGTGGCCTTCGAGCCGCCCTCTTCTGATGGAGGTGTCGTTCTTAGCACTACTGCCCACCAGAAAACATTGTCCTTGTCAAAATATCCCGAGGCCTGGTTGGGTCTTTTCATTTGGAGCTAACAGAGGGTTTGTTAGCAAAGTCTAGATGGAAATACAGAAAAGACAAATATGCTTCTTAATTTGCATAATATCAAATCAGGGATTAATGAGATCACATCTGCTGTTTGCCCTGTGATAGCTGGTACACAACATTTGCATTTCCCATTTCATGTGGTGGTTTGGGGGTTTGCTGGAAATGGTTATTTTCATTAAATTTGGTTCACTGGTCCCCAGTATTCGCAAGGATAGTGGGGCAGTGCCTCCCCCTAGCAGACCCAGTTATCTGCCACTGCACCTCCCATACGTTTTTTTTCCTTCTCTGCAGGCTACACCAATTTCCAGAATAACACGCCCTGCACACTGGTTGTTGTTTTAACTACTGCATAGGAGTGGCATTCATGATGAAGGAGGGAGAAAGGCAATCTCTTTCCTGTTCCTGCTCCATTTTTTAGGTGAGAAGCCTTTTCAGGTGAGAAGGTTGAGAGAAAGCTTCATACCGCTACAGTCCAAGGCAGGGTTTCCCAAAAATTCTGGCAACACTGTAGTGTCTAAAATATTGTCCCTCCCTCCTTTGTCTGATGGTTGCCAGCAGGGCTTTGGCAAACTTTGACAACAAAGTTTTTTTCTCTGCAAACCAAGTCAGTTCTTGCAGGAGCGTTGCACACGTTCTTGGAAATGTATGCACTCTCCCAGTGAACGAAGCACCCTGTGCTCCTGCGTGGTCCTGCTTTATCACGATGGTTAAGTTAGAAAAGTAATTTTACTTCATTCTGTTAAGGTAAGGGGTAGATAATATGGAATCTGCAACTGTGCGAACAAATACAAAAGACAAGAAAACACAATTTTAGATAGTTTATTAAACAAGCTCTTTTTTTCACTGCTTTAGCATCTCAGCTAGCTTGGAAGACCAGCTATTAGCTTCTCCATCCTATCCTAGAGGGGTGCTTGGTGTTCTTAGGGCTACATCTTTCCTGTTCCTAATTTCACACTGCCGGGGCATCTTTTCACCTTCCCTGCACTCTAATATCTGACTTCCAAAACCCCTCGTAGTAACTGGGCAACATCACCAGTTATTGTGGTGGACTGACCTGTTCTTTTCCTCAAGCTTTCTGAAAGAAAGCTGCTATTGTGCTGCTTAGTTTGTATGTCTTTCCTTGCCTGGCTGGCTTTTCTTGTTATAACTTCCTGAAGCAATGGTAAAACTTCCTGAGTTGTGTATCTTGATTATTTTTTATTTTTTTTTAGGCTTATTAGCTTTAGTATAGGCATCACTGGAAGATGAAACATGATTCAAGGCACAGTGCCATGGATAAGAGGGTATATGGGCTAAGAAACAGCTATGCACTGTTAATTAAGTGGGGGTGAATCAGAGATGTGTTCTACAAGGCATCTCTATTCCATATTCCACTTGGACAATGAACAGGTCTGTGGCATTGAAGGGGGTGGTTTCTAGCAATCTTATCTTTGGCAATCACAGCCACATTATTTGGCACACTGGTTCTCTTAATTTTAACTGAACAGAAAATGCAGTGAAGCTCCTTTATGAAAGCAAAGGATGAAATAAGAGATGTCTGTGCCCAAAGCAGAAAACAGAAAAATTGCAGAAAAGCTATCTTAGAGCGAAGAAGGTGATGATTATTTTGTGGAGGGGGTGGGGATTACCATTGTTTGGTAACGCAGAGCAAGGGCAGCGGGTGGAACACAGCTGAGGATGTTTGCTCTGGAAGCAGCAAGGCAAGAGCTGCAGCAGGAGAGGCAGGAGCCCTCGGAGCAGCGTTGGCCCTGAGAAGAAGCCAAGACCGAGCTTCTTTTGAGCAGATTGGTGTTTGAAAAGGCAAGCTTGGAAGTGTGCCCAGATGAACTGTTTCTTGTCTGTTACTGTTGTGCTCGGGGAAGCAGAATGATATGTACATTCTTTGTGTATAAAAAGAGTTGTAGCGAAGAAATATCTGACTTGAATCACAAGCTTCGCCACCTAATGGAAACAATTCAGCAAATCCCAAACATTGGCTTATTATGACCAGAAGGGAAAACAATAAAATAAATGGATGTAGGTAGGTATGGCTTTTCCGTTGGAAGAGTTTACTGCTGGAAAACACTGTTTCTAAACATGAATGATTTTCATTAGAAATCCCTTCTTTGTGGATGGTTTTAATTTAACTAAATGTTTTAACTAGAGTGGGTTTGACCCTAGCTAGAATGTTCTGTTGCATTTTTGTTTTGATGAAACATAAACCTAAATTTCCATGCCAGTGAATTGCCTTTAGGAGCAAATGTTCAGGTCCCCACTAGCTCTCTACTGCATCAGCTTGCTGGAGGACTACATCTGTCCTCAGCCTGTCTCCCTGTGAGTTGCATGTTTTTGGGTACACCCATCCCGCCTGCTCCCTCTCTGTGCCCCATGAGAAAAGAGGCAGACGTGCAAAGCCTCTTTACCAGACAGCAGCCTGTACAGAGCAATTTAGGTTGAGCTGATGCACTAGGAAGGGCTTTTAAGGCATTTGTAATGGAATTCAAGACAGTGGAAATCTCTTCCTTCAATCAGAAATGTCAACATTTTTGGCATTTCAAATCAGATATTTTTTAGAGTTTCAATTTCGGAGGGAAAAAAGTATTATACAGCATGGGTTGTCCTGAGTTTGGACAAAATCTGCCTCTTCCTTCAGGATGGACATTTAAAATTGCAATCAAAGTACTCAAATCCTGGTGATCCCCACCTCTGGTTTTCCCAATGCATCTTGTATATTCTCTGTTGGTTTGTCTGTAAACCCTTCAGGGAAGGAAGCACAGTTTGTCTTTAGCATCTTCTGAGGCACCATTAAAGCTCAGACAACAACAGTAGCAGTAAGAACATCACCATTATTAATTTCACCTCTCCCCTACCTTCGCCCCCTTTTCCTCATTTGACTTCTCTTTTAACCGTATTGGAAGGGGAGATCTGTAAGTTTAAAGCTGATGTAGAAGGTTGAAAAGGGAGTCCATCAGTGTTGTCCAGCATTAAAAAGACCTGAGAAGACTTTTCTACCAGAGAAGCAGAGGGCTTTTCCTCTTCACACACAGACACTGACAATAGTTCCAGATGGCAGGGACTTGCCTACAGTACCTATTAACAATAGGGTTTCAAGTCCTGATGGAAATACAGAAAAATCAATTAATAGCCGAGTTGTCTTAAAATCTGCTGGTGGTTCAGTGTCATTTAGATGCCCCTCAGGCTGAGGATGGAAATGCTCAGTTTCCATCTCCTAGGACAGTGACCTAACCACTGAGAAACATGGGGCTCTCCTTTCCCTTTTGTTGGAAGCTGGTCCACTGCGCTGAAATAAATGCGGGATTCATGGTATCCGAGAAAGCAGCAGCCAGAAGCTTGGCAGACAAACAGTGAGGGAAGCAGGGAAGCGGCCAGTTCTTACCAGTATCAGTGCGATGTAAGTTGCTACAGTGCAAAATTGTCTGTGCTGGATTTTTGACCTCTAGCCAGCCTGCCTGTCTAGGTAAGGCTGCTGTTTAGATGAGGCTGCTGTTCATTTAAACTAAAGTAACACTGCAATGGCATAAGGAAAATCACAGTTCTGGGGAACTCTCCCTTATCCTGCTCACAGCTGGCCTTTGTATTAGCCTTTACTAGATCATTAAAATTGTTGAAGAAGGCATTTTGTGGAGGAGGAAGAACAAAAATGCTAAAAAAAGAAAGTAAGATCAAATCTGGTGAAGATTTTGGACCCCCAAAAAGTTGAGGGGGAGAAGCTGACATATTCCAGTATTTTCCAAGAAAGAACATGACTTATCATTTTGAAATGGCTTTTGGGTTTTGAAATTGACACATTTCTAGAAATTCATTATAAGGCATTACATAGTACAAAAGACTAAAATAAAATTACTTTTTCATACGTTGAATCTTTGGATATATTATTTTATAACTTCTTTATTATTTGTCAAGAATATTGAACATGTATTGAGACTTATTTCTTCTTCAGATCCAGAAGAATTTTAAGCAAATGCTGTTCCTACAAAATCCTGTCAGCCCAAATCAGTCTCAAACATGTCTCACCTTTTTTCTGGGAACTGGAGCCACGCAGAGTTTTTTCAGTGAATATTACATGTACTGAAAACAGAACATTAGGGATAGGAATCCAAAGTTTCTATAAAATTAGGTCAAATTTAGTGATGTTTGGACAAAAAAAGAAGTTAGAAAAGAAGTTGAAATTCTTTCAGTGTTTTCAAGAGTAAATAACTTGATGTCACATTTTGAAATCGTTTTCAGAGTCAGAAATGCTGAACCTGGAAGTGTTTTTTAAAAATAGGCTAGAAAAGGCAAGTTTTTAAAAACCAAGGTGGAACTATTTCCACCCCATTTCTCAGTTCAGCCGTTGAACTGGAAAACCAGAATTCATTTTGGTGGTCCGACTCCGCTTCCTCTGTCCCTGAAAGTGGCAGGGAATGTTAGCAGGCATTTCTTACGGTCTGAAAAGGCAAGTCTAACGCTTCTAGATGTATAATAATTATTCTTTCTGACATTCATCCCTCTGAACTCAATAGCAAAGCTGTACCTACATGGCGCTCAGCCTCTGCCTGCTTCACTAGGCTGCCAGGACATTAGTCGGCGTAGGTGAGGTCTCATTTTCCTCGCTCCCTAGTACCCAGGTGGGCATTGCCATGCCCAGATCATGGACCACAGAGGGACCACTCGGCCAGGGGTCCTCTTCCGTACCCTGGCACCTGCCTTCTAATGTGTCTTGGGACCCTTTAGTTTCCCCCAACCAATGGCTTTAATTAATGAAGTGTTTCCTCCAGCTCCTTTCTTTAAAATAAAGCTGAAGCTGTTTCTGATCACTATACCAGATCGTTCTGTTTCTTTAAGTGCTCTGTTTCCAGATATTACAAGGACGTCGCCAGAACGATCTCAGTGATGTAGTGTAAGCACTTGCTCCAGGGAGGCAGGTGGAGTTAAATTAGATCTTTTGTGCTGTTCCGGTTAAAGATTTTGTTGTTTTGATGGGTTTAATATTTTCAGCAGCTGATGAAAAGGCTGTAAGCAATTAAAAACTGTTTCTGTTAAAACCTCTTGTATGCCTGTTAATGATTAATTCCTATTTCGGATCGAGATGAAAAGAACTTTGTGAAGAAGTTCAGTTTTTACGCTGTTTGCTGTAAAGCGGGCTTTGCTAGTGGTGGTACTTTTTACTAATGACACTGGCAGTCACTCCTTATGGTCCCAAGTGATTTGTTTGTTCTAAAACCTACTAGAGATTACAAATATCTCTTTTTTTCCTAATGGTTAACCTAAGACTTTTGACCTGAGAAAAATCCATTTACAAGAAAGAATCAGACTGGCTTTATCCATTGCATCGCAGGAGATCCCAGGGGTGATCATTTGGGAAGGACTGTAAACAGCAGTAGAACCGGCACTGATATGGAGGAACCCTTGCAGAAAAAAAGAGGCAGATTTAATTCAGAAAGGTGTTAATGGGAGTGTCAGGTGGTTACTCCTGTTGAGTACTGTGTCCGGTTTTGGACATGGTACTTCCAGAACAAAGCAAGTCACCGGAGAGGGAGGCCACTGGAATCATAAAGAAATCATGTTTGCTAAACCGTGTGGAAAGTATAATGTGTCTGCATCAGTGTATGCTAAAAAAAAAAAAGGGAAGCATGAAAGGGAACAAGACACAGCTCTTTCAATATGTCACAGATGGTTATGAAGAGGCTACAAGCATTTATCCCAAGAGTAAGATTTTATGTACCTTTGGATTTTATTAGAGGATCAGTCATATTTAACGTTTCACAGAGTAACAGTCAACATGGTAATTTCATGCATTATGCCCATCTTAATTGAAATGTAAGAAAAGGAACATTTTATTCACAAAACGAATATGAGAAAATTGAATTACCACTGATACTCTAGCTGATCTTTTTTTTTTGAGATTATTAATTCCATGTGACCAGACTGAACATAGGCTGTGCAAATAATACCGAACATTAAAGAACTCTGTTTAAAAGGCTAGTATTTTTACAAAAACACTGAAAAAACGACACATGGCATAAACCCCCTGGAACAAAATGACTCCATTCATGTAAATGAAAATCTTGTCATTCACTTCAGTGAAGCCAGGTTTTATCTGGCATTTCACCTCACATTATCTTATAATATGAAAATAAGTTTCTGCTACCTGTATAACTACAGAATTATAGTACACGATAATCCGCTCTGTAAAATGGCAAGCTTTTGTTCAAAATGTCTACATTCATTGGTTTTTATCTGCCTTATCATCTCTTTTCCTCTCTGATGAATGCAAACTGTTTGGGTAATTTGCTTTGACCAGATCTGTGTCTGTGAGATCTTAAGTGGAAAAACTATTTGCATACTTAAGAATCCTGAGAACAGAGAGTGGCATTATAGTTTGGGATTTGGTTGGGGGTTTTTATCCTGTGTGCTGGGCCAAGAGAGACACTTTACATTTATATGTAGCAATTACCATTCCTAATTTTTGTAATTAAACTGTCTTGTGAAAAATTTAACATATAAAATGGAGGCTGCCAGGCTAAGCTCCCTTGCTGTTTGCTTTATTCATTTTTAACATACCAGTCCATAAGAGTTTGGATATGTGTTTCTCTCTTCTCTCCTCTGACTTTTGTTAAAAGTTGCTTTGGAAAGTGTCTTCTCTCAAAAACTGTGGTCTCCATAGAAATGGTAGTTCACTGGAACAGATATGCAGAAATACTAAGAGGTCGCTTCCATTATTTTTTCTAAATTAGTAATTGAAATTAAGTGACACACACACACAAATGTAATAGAATGGGAATGGCAGCTGATAGTTTGTGTCATTCTGTGATTGAAAATGTCAGCGCCACTAAAGAAGACTGTGAAAAAAGTTACTGACAAAAAATATATCTACACAAAAATCCATGCTGTAGCAGAACTTGCTGAACTGTCCAGAAGCACGACTGTGTTTGACAAAATGCACAAATCCACTTGCAGGCAGGACCTTCGTTCCGATGGCAAGGGCGATGTGCTGAACACAGCCCACTGCTGTGGCTGCACCAATGCAGAGAAGTCCATGGAAAATGACCACCCTCCTTCTGCTTATGAAAATTTTTGTTTAAAAAAAAAATCTAAACAACAGCATACTATTAGCAATTCTTTTTTTCATTTGTATTTAATCGTCCAAGTGCAATTCAGGGGCCGAAAGAACAGCAATGTTAATTGGAAGTATTCTCTCTGCAAAAACTGCAAAGCAGAGAGTAATAAACTCAAAATGGAAGTGGCAGGATGTTTTTACTGATAATACTCGTGCACATTTCATTTTCCTTTTTGACCCTGCTGGTTGGCAAAATGTAAAACCTATGATTAAAAATATAGATTTTTTAATATTAAAAAAATTATGGCTGTTACTAATAAGAACTGAAACCAATGCGTTAGCTTTGACTGTTAGGTTCCCACTTTTTAACAGGGCTGCAATGGTCTTTAAAGAGTGTGGGAATAAAACATTTATTTCTGTCTCCTATTGTTGGGTTTCAGGTTATTTACAAAGAGATTTTAAATAACATTTTGAACTTGTGTTGCTGCTCTTATTCAGGAGTGAGATACTGTAGTTCTACAAATTCCACTTTAGAATGTTTCAATGCAATTGCCAAATTATTAGACTATTATTACTTTTAGACTATTATTACTTTTTGTTAGAAACTCGCATCAAATTTCCTTGGTGTATAAATATTTTATAATTAATTCCCATTATCAGATATGTAGCATGTATAATTCCTTATGTGGATTTAGGATGTTGATAGTTTTACAGATATTAATTTGACAGTCCTTTGATTTTGTGAATTTTGTGAAGTAAAAGTGTTGTATTCCCCATGAATTTTGAAGAGCATTAATTTTTTCATGTTGCTCAGACTCACAGGAAAGAATTTGCTTGCTTGTCCTGGAAACCAGAACTGGCTTTAATGGTAGAGAAAACAAGATCTTATGTCCAGATGCTTTATAATTCATATCTGTTTTTTAAACTATTGAAAAAGTGCAGCCTGTGGGCAGAGAAATCTCATTACTTAAAATTTGCACTTCAAGAGAATTTAAAGTTGTACAAATAGATTTTAAGTTTGATAAGAAAATTGATTGGAGATTGTACATTGTGAATACATTAGGTTTATAAAGACAAAACATGCATGAAGTGCAATTACTGCTAGTGTTGCTATATTAGTATGAATGTTAATAGCATGTTTGTTTTTGAAATGGGTTATGCATTCTGGTAAATGTCTGCTTGAATCTAGTCATCTGTGTATCACTTGTCTAAGTACTCTCATTTAAGATGCCATATCCCTTCTTGTAGCAATAAAGGGGTAAAGCAACATTAATATTAAATAATTAGAAAAACAAAAGGGGAATGATTAAACATATTTACATAATTGAAATAACACTGAGTCGCAGTGGGAAATCGGGACAATGTTGTCTCCTTTCAAAGTAATTCATAATTCAGATTTTTAATTATGGCATATTCATTCATTTAAAGATGATTCTGGATGAGAGGGCCACTAATGAAATACAATCATTAGCATCTAAACAAAGTAATTTAGAAAGTCTCCTTTCGGGGAAAAGATTTCTAGAACATCATCAATCACACAAGATATGCAAAAACAAGCAATTAAACCACACACAAGAACTACAACAACCTTATATATTAGTAATGTACACATGAAAACATAACTGATTACAATGATTAGAGTAGGGTAGTGTGGTTAATTTGTATGTTATGTAGCAATTTCATGGAAGAATGTACCAGGACAGACACATCACACAACAAATGAATGCCATGTCATTGATATATGTTTTAAATATATTAATGTCATTGCAGTCAGTGCCAAGTTATCAATAAAATAATCCAGTGGTGAGAATCTGGAACTGTGTTCTTCAAAGAAGCATAACTGCCCTGGTATGAACCCTGGGCTATGGTTTTCTTTGGG
The DNA here is from genome assembly GCA_013398815.1 of Ibidorhyncha struthersii. Lineage (NCBI taxonomy): Eukaryota > Metazoa > Chordata > Aves > Charadriiformes > Charadriidae > Ibidorhyncha > Ibidorhyncha struthersii. The sequence goes on along the minus strand of VZSZ01006254.1, from coordinate 106,913 downwards.
GGGTTTATTTGTTATTTATTTATTTATTTATTTATTTATTATTTGCATTGTATTTGATTTTGTTAAATTGGCAAAATATAGGCTTAGGAAGATATTTCATTAGAGAAGCAGGTGCTGTATTAGTTTCTCATTAACTACTCAAATCCTGCTTTGGGCTTATAGCAACAAAGTGCTCATAGACCTAAATGGGTCAGTGATTTACAGGGTCTTTCCATATACACAATTACTATTCATTAAACATGCAGCAGCATTAAATGGATGGAGTAATTCTGCACGACTTTTAATGTCTGTGTGCAGTGTCCTGTTAAGGGGACACAAAAAGGCTGGTTTTAAACACCTTCTTCTTTGGGTTAAATTATAATCTTGTTGGAAACCCGTACCGTTTCCTCCTCTCATGTAAAGAAAAGGCAGAAAGAGCAGAGTATGCGTGCGGGGAGCATCCTGCCGCCGTGAGGCAGGAGCGGCTGCCTTTGATAACCACCGGGCTTAGAAGCCAAAATATGTTCTATTGGGTACTCAAAGGATAAAAATACTGGTTAATTTTCAACAGTGCTCCTTCATTTGACTTTACAATTTATAGCAGTGAACATTAATGCAAGAATAGCTTGGTCGAGGAGGAGTTTAAAATTAGAGCACCTCTTCTCATTAGCCCCAGCAGCCTGACCCAGGGTGAACTGAGAAGTAATTTGCCGCCAGATCCTCATTTTGCTTCTGTTATCACTCCTTGTAAATGAAGCGCAGCAATTTATTGTAGCACCTCAAGGAGTCAAGAACATAATGTGTAAAACACATACAAAAAAAATCTTTCTTCACATTCATTAACACCCAGCACATAGAGGCTGTTCACTTTTCACTCTAATGAAGGAGGGGGATCTTAAATCTAAAGCTTTCCAGCCTGTGAAGAAGGCCTCTTCAGGTCATTAGACAGAAGCTGAGTTGGACGGAAGAAAGGTCATTGACAAAAAAGGGAGAATGGCAATATGATGAAAAATAGAAAATGGATAAAAGAAGAGACTTTAGAAAGCTCGGAGAATGGAAAGTACATTTTTGGCATCAGTGATCAACCCTTCTTGTCTCTATGTTCATTTTCTGTTGTCAGTGAAGAAAAGAATATCTGGCTTTTTATTTAGCTGGGAATTGCTCTCGTGTTTGGTCAATTCTCATTTCATCACCCTTGATCTGACCTTGCAGGAAGCATTAATAGGCTTATTTTTAAGGGAGCTTTGTCTACTGGCTATAAATTCAGCTCTCCATTTTTCTCTTTTTTTTTTTATTAAAAACGTGCGGTCTACTAGATTTTAATGTATTCTGATTATGTAACCGACAATTTCCCCATAGGGAGATCTTTTGTCTCACTAGTCCTGATTAACACTTTAGGTTTGTAGCTGTAATATTAACACCACATTCAGGAATATTAGGAAGCTCCTATATGCAAATTAATTTATATTGGTAATAGAAATAGAGGAACTTAAAGAGGAGCTGGGAGCACTCCCTGAACACGAATGCAGAATGTAACGTGTTCTTAGGGGTAAAGGGTACCTGTGGCGAGAGGCACAGAAACTCATAGAAAATGCCTTTTTGTTTTATTTACGCAGTCTCCAATGGCAGAAGGGTTGAATCCTGCAGTTCTGTAGTAATCTCCATTAAGCGATATTTTTTCCCCACAGATGCATATAACTTGCACTGATATAACCAATTACTGACATGTACGTATTGCAAGGATAAAGATACAAGAAGGCGTCTGGTTTTTTTTGTGTACCATTTTTGTTGTTATGGACAAGAAAATAGTCTTTTTCTCATAATATATTTTCTTATGTTTGCCCACATCCTATTGCTGGATCTTCCCTTTGTACAAGCTAATCTCATAAATTAGAGTGTATACATTTTACAGTAAATGCTTTCCCATTTAGTTAACAGCATGAGACCATTATCTTGTGACAAAACTCTGTTCCAGTGAAGTCTCTTCATTAAACAAGTAATCATCCTTTACATACAATGGAAACTGGAATTAGTAGTATATAAATATACCATGCTGAAAAGCCATCATTTGACAACAACATGACCTACATCAAATTATACCTTATTCTCCTAATCCTTCCGGAAACTGGTATGCAGTTAGACCCCTTGGACAGTCTTAGACCAAAAAAACCCAACACAAATGAGCTGTCAGTGTATTCAGCATATCAAAGAGAAGGTAGAGATTATTTTGGAACTCCACACGGGTTTGGTTTTGCTTTTCTCTGAGAAGCACCCACGTGAATTATGCATGTAAATAATGCTGCGAACCTCTTTATTTGCTGCTGAGCTGGAACAGCAGGTTGCCCAAAACTAATTCTTCACCGTATCCCCAGCTCTGTCACCTTTGTTGTTCAGCCGCTGTCTTGGTATTAGGTTGCGGTATACTTTTTAACCCTCTTGGCCAATAGAGGTTCGGGAATGGTCAGATGAATGGTCAGATGGACAGAGCCTCTGGATTGCCAACACTGAAAACCATGTTTCGGTGAAGAAGGTGCCAAACGCCCCAGATCCGTTCATTAGCAGATAGAACAAGTTGTCTGCTTGTTTAAGCCGTTGGTTTCACCTTAACTGCTGATTGTCAAGAAAAGTAGAACTTAAGGGAGTAGACATGGGGGCTTCCAAAAGCCTTGCAGGTTGAGCAGACCTAAATAGTGTGGTGTAGCTCACACTGATACTTCTCCCGTGCATCCTCCAGGTGCACGAACGTTTCAGCACAGGTGTGGCATCCTGGCAGAGGCATCCTGACACCAGTTTGGGCAAAGTTTTCAACAAAGTTATGTCCATGCACAAGTATTTTGTGGGGTCAACTAAAGTGCTCCTGGGGTACTAGTTTTTTTCTTTTTTAACAGTATTTTCCATGGAATATATACATTCTGTGCCTTTTCCTGGCAGTGCTGGAATTATAATTGTTGCTGGAATTATGATTTTCCCTGGAAAACCTGCTACATCCCTTTGCTTGTCTGGGACTCAGTTGAGGACATAGCCCTTTTGCTGAGCCCAAAGGAATGTATCTTGGAGCATCAGAGGACAGAGCCAGGCTGGCTGGAGGGAAGAGAGGGGAAGTTATCTGTATTTTATCTAAATGTCCGGAATGGCCAGCTCTGATTGGGAAACCATCGTTGTTCCCAATGCTGTTTATATAGCTCTGTATGTATATATCACATTGTATAAGAAGATCATGGTCACACGACAGCAGCAGTACTGGTATCCGTTCAGTGGTGCACCCGTACATTTACAAGATTATATGGCATAGAGCCATTACAGACAATCCCAGGGGTTTGTAGAGCGAATTTGAAGCCAGGGTACATAGTGAAATACCCCCACATCCAGTCCCTCGTGGTAGCTAGCTAACATATAGCCTGAAAAAAGCAGGGCTTTCCTCCATGACTGGAGGTCCCGTTTGTTCCATGGGTAACCGGGGGAAGGTGGAAAGAGATCACACCACACCTTCACGCCAGGAGCCTGAAGGCATCAAGAATGACCTTTCCACTCTGGAGGAAAGTGCTTGTGCCTTATGTTGTATATACCAGGGCAAGTTATTAAAAAAACCTCCAAACTAAAAATCTGTTCTATTTTTCCCTACTAAAAGGTACAAAAGTGAATTGATGTTATGCAGAGAGCAGTACATAGCTACTGTCTGTGTTTATCAATGTTGTTTTTTTTAAATACCCAGTGAACAATGTGATCTGAGAGACCTTTAAATGAATGTAATATTTATTCATAACTCAGCAGGGGGAGGTTGCAGCAGTCTGTTACCTGATATCCAAACCCTGCTGTTTTACTTCCTTCAACTACTTCCTACTTTCCTAAAAAATGATGACATCGTATGTAACTTGTACCTGAGACATACACCTCATTTCTGTAGGTACAAGTGGACTATAACAGCTCATATAATAACTAACAATGTTGAATCAGGCACAGCAACATCGCACAGAAGATTCACTTATTCAATAGTACCTTAAAACCAAGCAAACAAAATGTTTGAGAAAGGAGGAACTGACTAGTTTCAAAGCCCTGAAACCTCTGTTGAACAGGTATCCAAATGAAGGTTTTTTGAATTTTTTTTGAGAATACCTAAGAAAATGTCTCTGAATTTCACTTGGGAAATTCCTTGGTGATGTTTTGGTGTTTCCTTTTCTGTCCTTTTATTTGAAATTGATGAAGAAAAAGTAAAAAGGGAGATAGAAGGGAAAAACAAGATAAAACTTACCAACCCTAACCTCTATTTTTCATAATCCTGTTACCTAAAAAGACAACATTTCCAAAGGCCAAATTATCATAGAATCACAGAATCATTTAGGCTGGAGAAGACCTTTAAGATTATCCAGTCCAACCATTAACCTAACACTGCCCAGTCCACCACTGAACCACACCCCTAAGCCACCACATCTACACTTCTTTTAAATACCTCCAGGGATGGTGACCAACCACTTCCCTGGGCAGCCTGTCCCAGTGCTTGACAGCTCTTTATGTGAAGGAATTTTTCTTAATATCCCATCTAAACCTCCCCTGGCGCAACCTGAGGCTGTTTCCTCTTGTCCTATTGATTGTTACTTGGGAGAAGAGACCAATCCCCACCTTGCTACATCCTCCTTTCAGGTAGTTTCATGTAACAGTTTTGGTCATTTTAAGGTCCAAAATACTTGTTATTGAAAACTGCCAATGAAGTCTTGGAGACTTCTTTCTCATATCATCAAATTATTTTGGGGGACTGGGTGGTTGCAGGTATAAAAGCAATTATTTTGACAGTGTGTATTCTAACCATGTGTATGCATGTACATGAAAACAAGTATGTATATACTTTCTTTAATTTTCTTGGATGATCCTTTCTAATCCTTGCCTCCATTCAAACCTCCTCTTTCTTGGCTCTCTTTTCATCCAGCTCTGATTTTCTACATTTTTAATTCACCTTGAGTTTTAAAACAGTGAAGGCTGCCTTCTTTTTTTTACTGGAGAGCAGGATACAAAGAGCTTTTATGCTGATTGTCACCCTGTCTGGTGGGGAAGGAAGAGCGAACCAGGAGAGGGGAGCCAACCAAGGCACAGAATGGGGAAATGGTCCGGCTCCTGCCCTCTGTAATTCCCAGACTATTTTAGACACTAAAATTGTGACAGCTTGCTCTTGTGATAAAGATGTTAACAAGAAGAGAAAATGACATTAATTTAATCTATTCTTATAGGTCATGCTGAAATGAGACTGTGATGATACAAAATTATAATAATAAATATGGTAGTAATTTCACAATTCTTTATAGATACTGTTCACAATCCTTTCACATGCAAATGTCCTATCCGGTCCTTCATGACAGTGATTTTTGGTGCCATCCAGACTCTAATTCAGCATCTTCTAATAGTTGGTTCCATAATTACTTTATATGGCAAGAACAATGTAAAATACTATCCCAGATTAGGATCTCAAGATGACTTTAGTTTTATTACTCTTTCCCCTGGGCTACGAGGAACATTTCCAATTTAGACATTTTCCACGTTTTCAGAGGCAAATTAGATCATCAGCATTCTCAGCTCATAGTACATTAATAACCAGAGATAAACAGTGTACAAAACACAAAGTAGTGTAAAAAAAAATATTTAAAGATATTTTTGTATGAATGAAAGCGATGATTTTGATTTGTTGGCATTTTTAGTAGCCAGACCAACCTGAAACATTAATTCCCAAATCCTGGAAAGTTTGTGGGCAAATGACTATCTAAATCTGAAAGGGATTTAGTTATTTAATATTCAGCATTTTTATAAGTTATTCATTCAGTCAGAGAAATACCATCTCTTCTAAGGAGTAATTCAAATAGCAGCATTAAAATTATTTTTAAAAAATCTAATCTAAAATTCTAATTCTAATATAATCTAGTCTTTAAAATGAGAATTGTGTCATCACAGTATCTCTCTTTTTTCCAGATTAGTTTATCCCAGGATGATTTTTACTAATCAGGCGTTGCAAGCTACGCCAGGAATGGCAGTGTCTTTACTGAACAAAAGATGCTGAGCTGCACCTTCCAGGCAGCCGGAGTGTTACTCTGACCAGCGCTGAGCCCTCATAGTGTAACTTCGGCAGCAGCTTTTCCAATGTGTTTTTTCGAGTTTACACCTTCTGTGCAATCTGCTAGATACAGAGGGTGGAGCTCAGCCTCTGAATTCTGCTTAATAGCCCCAATTACAGGTGGAAAAGCACACGGTATGTAAATCAGTACACACTAGATGTGATATAATTGCAAGGTCAGCCTGGACAATGTTTTGCTGAGTGCTGCTTTAAGTGAATAATTTCAATGATGAAAGTGTATTTTTTCATATTTGAGAGCTAATGTACTGAACTGGTCTTTCAGAAACATTGCTCCAATTGCACTGTAATGTTAAACAGCAGAGAAATATGAACAGCCAAATTTCCCCAACTTCAGCACTAAGCACATATCTTAGTAGGGAATGTGACATGTAGCTACGCAGAATTCTACCAGGATTTGAAATACAGTGCTCTTAAATTTAGGGTGGGGAGTCATAGGAGAGGATGCTGGAGAGATCTGATAGTCGTAAGCAAAGGCGGCAAGGGAATACTGTCTGTTCGCCTGGGTTACGGAAAGCATTGTGTGGTCGGTTGGGCCCTGGCATATGGTCTTCCTTCAGGACCGAAGTTTTAGGGGGCCTGTATGGATTTTGAAAAAGATAACTATGCTTTCAACCAAAGATAACTGATTTCAACCATTAATATAAGTTATACATAATGCATTCTATTTTGTTTTCAGCTAATGTTGGGATTTACTTCAGTTAACAACTTCCACTGACTTTTATCGAGTAAGATCTCACCTGAGGTATTCAGGCAGAAGTTGTCAAGATATTGAGTTTAAAATGCTTTTAAATGTGTTTTACAGGAGAGTTGCAGAAAGGTCCCCTGCGCTCCTTTGAAGCACCAATTATGCCTGTAAAACGATTAAGCATCAATTTGTTCTTTCATGTAAGTGTAAAATAGGTGATTCAGTGAACAGTTGCTTACAGATTTGTATGCAGAAGTGCTAACTTGATTTTAGTGGGGTTACTCTTGTGGGGGAAATACATATAATAATGAAGCAGTCAAGAGTCATGATACAAAAAGAGAATCTGGCAAGATCGTAACAAAAGCATAAACAGAGAACATAAATTGTATTTAAACAAATCTGTGATCATGTGGCATATTTGAAAGCAACAGTTTTGATTATCTGCAGGTATCTGTCTTTTTCACCGTTGCAATTTCTGGTGTGAAGAATCTGCAATAAGTATTTAAATTAATTTGCTTTATTTTCATAATTCTGATTTATGGTATGTTTAATTAAGCTGATTATTACCCAGTAATTCTGCTGAACATCGCAGTTACTCTTTCGCTTAAGTTAATTTTGCATCCTGTTCCGCGTAGATTATTTCTGATTTATTATGAAATTCAAGAAAGTAAGCATCTGGGTAAAAAGGATTTTTACCGGCAAGGGCCTGATTTACTACACATAAGTACCATTATTCTTTATTACTCTCATTATAATGCAAAAGGCTTGAGTTAGCCTTTCAAGTAAAACAGTCTGTAACTAGATGGAGAAGGTTAGGAAGAAATACAACTCATTTCTCTAGTCAAGCCAATGGTAGTAGGATCCATTCCTGGAGGGAAGCAGCAAATATGACCTGGGATGGTTACATTTTTTCTCTCCCTCTCCCCCATTTGCTCTTCGCTGTAGTTCAGCGACTTTTCCTTATGCTACCTGGCTGGGAGAGCAGAAGACCGAGCACCGTAGGAGGTTCTATCAGACTTGTGGTGTGGCTGCTGCTGGGTATGTGTTATGTACGCTGTGATGAATGTCATGAAATGACATTACATGAATTGAATGCCATGAAACTAAATTAATTAGTTTCAGTTATAAAAAGTCTGTGGAAAGTTTCTGCTTTTACAGGGAATGTTGATGGGGGATTTTTTAATTTTATTTTATTTATTTTTTTAAAGTAGAGCTCCCTGTTTTTTAATACAAGAGCAAAATTTTTAAGATAAACAAGGAACTCCTCTTTAATCAGAAGAGAAAAACTTACATAATAAATTGCTGTGGCTTTCAGATTAACTCGCTTTCTGCCTCAACTGTTTGGTCAGGTAATGAGTATATTATGCGCCGTAATTACAAACAAAAGCAGGGACACTGACAAAAGATAAAACTAATTGAGCAAGGCATTTTTTTACCCTGTGGCCCAAGCAGTGCAAACAGCCACCCCCTTGAAAACGTCCTGCTGGCATCAATATTCCCCTCTGCATGGCAGCGAGACCCACTCTCTTCCCAGCTCAAGGAAGCTGATACTCTCGCTTAAATCCATGCACCATTTTCTGTGCTATTGATATTTATATGGCAATCATTTATGCAAAATGAAATTGATTTTCATGATCTCTTATATATAACGGGAACCACTGGAAGAGACAGAGAGACAGCTAGAGGCACTGGGAGCCCTATGGTGGCCACCTAGCAGGCACATTATAGCTGCAGGGACACAAAGGATGCGCCCATGGCTAGGAGACACGTGTAGGCACTTGCATGCTGCTACGGCATTGAAAAGAGGAATATATCTGGGTGCTTCTTTCATTAATGCATTTGGGTGAACAGATTTCAAAAGATGTCTATTCCCTTGTTGATACCAGCCTTCTCCAGACAGGAGAAAAAATTCATTTAAAATAACAGACGGTATTAGAACAAGAGTAAAACACATTCGCCACATAAATGAAATAATTGTAATCAGAAGAGCGGAGTTATCACACTAAGAGGATTTCAGTGAATAGATGAATTCTGCGTACAACATAATCAAATTGTCAACATTGTTTAGTCTATTCCTACTTTTATTAATTTCCTGGATTTTCTGATTAATTTAAATCACGGTTAATTGAGTAATGAAACATTCAGGAAAGTTCAGCTAGAAGAACGATTTGCTAGAGACAATTTCCACTTGTTCTTGTTAATACACAGTTCACTAAATTCAACACACTAGTAAAAAGTCTGAAAGGCTATTAGAAGAAAAATGGTACTTTTGACTGAGAGGTGCTTAAATTGTGAAGCTACTCTGAAGGGCTCAGGAACACCTAGTACCAAAGCCCCAAAGAGCCAATGAGATTGGGTTTATAAGTTATACAAGAAATAGAAACCTGGGGAATTTCCCAAGGGGGAATATCGAGGGGCTAGGAGAAAGAGCAACCTCGTTTATAAACCAACTTTCCTTCTGATGATTTTATTTGCTGATAGCGCTGAGTGACAGTGAGGAAAAGCCAGTAGCGAGGAAAAGTTTGTTATATTGTCCTTGTCCGTCAGCTTTTGTCTTCTCCAAGTTCAGCGATCTTGTCTGGGGCCAGGGAATCTATTCATGTTCAATTAGGCTCAGTCCAGACTCAGGAAAAGAGGCAATTCTTGCGGGCGGGCAAAGCAGCTTGTCGTGGTGGAGAGGGCAGCAACAAATATTGCAAAATGAGACAAAGAACATCTGTTTGCACAGGGTGTGCAGGCACGTGTGCCCAGAAGGCTACCGGCATCTGCACAGCAATTGTAAATGGACCCTGCGGTTCAGCAGGTTGATTAAGTTAACTCTTTGCTGGAAATATTGCTCTTTGTCATTAATGGCAACCTTACGTCTTGTCCAGACTTTTTTTTGTGTGTGTGAGAATTTAGTCAAGCTTAAAGAATAGCCTTTCCAACCATACAGCTGCTTCTTCTTTATCTTACTATATATTCACAGACTGGTCTTAACAATGCCGGCTGTAAAGAGGATGGTATGAGACAATACGTTTAACCTGGTATTCTGATACCATCGAAAAAATTACAATTCTTTGAAATGGAAGCTGATGAGGCAAAAATGGACAATCTAAATACCATCGCTCCAAATGGTAGAGGTGGACAAACGACGCTAGAGTACATTATTGCACTCCACTGGATGAAGTGACTTTCAAGGACTGATTAGCTCCATGTCTGAGAGGGTTAGCCCCCTGCCTGTTATAACAAGTGCCGATGAAAGGGAGAGCTGATCTGACAACTAGCTATGCCAACCGTGAAGTTATTTCAATACTTTCTCTGCTAACAAGTTGATTAATCTCATCATCATTTTGAAAACCTATTTTATATTGAATAAATCATTTTGTAATAAAGAGCAGTTAGGAGGTGTAAAACTTTGACTTCTTCTCAACGATGCTATCAGCTCCTCCGCAGATTTTGCCATTTCTGGCTCACAGCAAGTTCTCCGTGCTGAAGATGATTTTTTTCACGCTGACTGTAAAGTTTCATTTTAAAAATGCGACTTTGAACATCCCAGTGACAACATCACATCATGCATCTTCTGCAGTGAAAACATGTACAGATTTTACTGTAATCACCAATGTTAAATGTCTCTGTTATTTCTATTCCTTTTTCTTATTTTTTCCCTTGCTACTACTATTAAGCCAAACATGATATAAGTAACTGCTGCCTCTGGGGCCACATGACAAATACATCACTACGCACAAGGGAAAGCTCCAATATAATGTCTTGCATTTGTGACATCACATAATTGTTTGGAGCATTTAAGAGATTGTAGACAGCCTGTGAGGAAGAAAAAGGGCTCCAATTAGCTAGGGAAAGTGCTCATTGATGTACTTGGAAATGCAAAGATTTGAAAAATACAGAGCTTAACATTCAGTGGAATTGCAATAAGGCAAATTATAAACATCACAATAAGCATTTTGTTTTCGTAGAGCAGTTCCTATAATGATATNTATTTTTTGTAAGTCTAGGATTTCACATACGTTTAGATACAAATCGCTTTTTAGGGCAAGGCTATTTTGAACTGAGAAGCTGTAGCATCTTGGTGAGTAAACGGCACAGTTGTAACAATGAGAAAGGTTGAGATTCCTATATTGTACGTAAGCGCTAAAACTATATAAATTAAATATATTCCTGGAAGTCAGGAAGTGGAGATATTCTTCCTTTAGCTTTCGGATGGAGTCACTTTGCCTGTGCCAAAAGAGAGGTCCTTTAGCTGACCATAGCTGTGAACCCTTTAAAAACCTCCTGTGGATGTTCCAGTTAAGTGATTCTCCCCACTCACAGGTGAGGTGTCTGCTCACGTATCAAGAGGAAGGTTGGTTGGTGAAGAGGTGAATGGCCGGTCAGGCTGGGGGAATATAAATTCCAGTATACCTGGAATATGATGCTCTGTACATGTGAGGGCTTCAGGTACTTGGGCAGAGACCTTCTCCTGGTAGGAATGAGAGTTTTACCCCTAAGTGAATTATTTATTGTTTTTCTAACATTTTCCAGAAGCACAGAAGGCGTTTTTATCTGCCCTTCTAAAGGGACAGTAGTCGATCGGAGAGCGGTTTGGATGACAATATTGCAACTGCCTGTTGAGTATGTGAGGGGAACAGGTGGAGGAAGGGGACATCTGAATTTTGAAGAACTCCCAAGCACAATTTAAAGGTGTAGCTATAAAAGATGTCCCTCTCAGAGAGCAGGGCCTTTTCTCACATGTGCAGTGTAATGATAGGGAACGTGCCCTTGGACCACCCTGGCTAAGTAAGTCCACAACAGTTATCAGCCAGCTAGAGAGAAAAGTATTTTTTTGGTGGGTGAAAAGGAATAGGAAAAGTGGAATAAGCACATTTCTAACTTTCTTGCTTCCCCCTGCACTTCTACAAATCTTTGTGTTTTCTGTTTTGGAGCTTATAAGTAAATAATTGTATTTTATTGTATTACCAGTGGTTTCAAGGTGACTGGTGCCCCATTTCTGGTTATGGTGAGCCTTAAGATTGTGGTCCTGAGGCAACTCTGAAGCACATTGCTCCAAGCAATGTACAAAATAATTGAAGACACCTTCCCTAAGCTACAAGTCAGCAGTAGTGCTGTGGGAGTGACTGGAGAGGAACAGTCTTCCAGTGACTATTAAGACCCAGGAGAAGGTGTCCTGGCTGAGAGGAGGTTGTGATGTGCATTTGTGAACCTCAGGGTCTTGAGGTGTTCCTCTGCAGGGATTTCAACCTTGCCTCAGTCTAGGTAAGAGAGGTGTTGCTGAATTTCTCTTTTACAGAACCAGCAAAGATTTTTTTCTCTGCCTTGCCTTCAAGAAACTATCACTCCGTTATCACCTAGTGTGAAATTCTGAACCTATGCCATGCTTTATTGTGAAGTCCATGCAACAACACAGGCTCTGTGTGCAATAGCCTTGGAACAAGGCTGGTGTCCTTTTTTCTCTCTCGTTTCTCATAATTATCAAGACAAGCCTCTTGCGTACAGGTGTCACAAGCCACAGCCTGGAGTCAGGTCTGTCCTCTGCCCAAGGGAACTCAAATGCAGGTTTCTGGTGTGCAGATTTGTCAGCCCGCACAAGGAGTGGGGGGCAGCACAAACTCTCTGTTGCTGCTGAGACATTCAGTTCTGTAGGAAGTTCTAAAGGTTCCCTGGGCTGGGGAGGGAAGAAACAAGAGAAGAGATAGCTCTTCAACCCAGTTCTTGGGGTGTCCACCTGCGAAAGATGCGCTTCCCAATTTCATCCTTATGTTCAGGACTGTTTCAGGATTTTACCCAGTGACTGCTTAATGTGTCCTTTGCATGGTGGTGAGAAAAGCACCTGCCGCTGCAGGTTTTTGTGCAGTAATCTTTGCAAATAAGAAAGCTGCAACTCCCTTAGCTCTTCCCAGTGAATTGGCCTGCCTCACACAGCAGGGTGACAGGGCAGGCTTTGCATTGGGCATACAAAAAATTAGATATTTGTAACAGAGACCAAAATGCACACATTTCTGACTGGCACAGCGCATGGTATAGTGAAAATTGTTTCATCTGTTTAGATTATTTCAATTTGTTTCTTTCCATTTTTTTTTTTTAAGATAAGGATATCACTAATGCACAGTAAAGCATCTTGTTAATTGTTTGTATTAAATAAGTGAATCGTAACACTGAACACTGAAATAGTAGAATAAATTTGTGAATGTTTCTAAAAAATGAAAATTCATCTTCAAATATTGGATTTTATTTTTTTTCTTCTACAGAAATCCGGGTGTGGGGTATTTTTAAGGTATCTGATTAGTAATGCAAGTTATTATTTAACTGGGACTATGAACGCTTTTATGTTAAGAATGTTGAAATGTTCCATTAAGGGCTATTTTGCATTTTTAAGATCTCATATTCTTAGCTAGGCTTTTTCAGGGCATGAACACACCTAGTTAAATGCATATCCGGAATTACAAATTTGTTTCATTTGCCCTATCTCATTCTTCTTAAACTAGCGGAAAGAAGCACTATCACAGTAATAGCAATGACTAGAAAAGAAGAAAATAAAAGCTGAAAGTTCTAATCAAAACTGTAATCAGAAAGATGACAAATGGTGAAGATTATTAAATTTTCTTTGCTCCCTTGATGAATTTAATAAAGAACTAATCAAAGATCATTAGAAGGCTTTTGTGCTTGGTGTGCATTGTAACCAGATTGCAATCGGAATTTATGTTTTAGTGGTTATCTAGGGTTGAATTGAACATGTAAATATAGAAAAGATATATTTTTAGCATTTTTCTTTGAAAATATTTATTTTAAAATGTCAAACCATTGTATGTTGCTTTTACGCTTTACACAATAATAAGCAGAACATCTTTCACTGTGGTTAGAAATGTTTAAATTACTATCAGTGTTTAGTTTGAATTTTCTGATGATCTTTCATTATTTCTTCCTTTAATTTTGCAGGTAAATTAGACATTTATTTCCCAGGCAATTATGTAAGTATTCGGATTGCTAGAACTACTGAGAACTCATAGAGTGCCTTAACAATATGGAAATTCACCTTTAGCAAATCTTCAGGGTTAATTTAACATGCTTAAATTTTAAAGGGTGCTTTTTAATCTTCTTTTCATATCTCTTGTTTGGCACTGAAGTAATAATACTTATTAGATGCAGTAACTGAAGCTATTATAGTATGAGCCATTCTTTTTTTTTTTTTCTTCTGACTCTTGACATCTGCAGTCTCAGGTTGGATGATGAAAGAGAGATTTTACTTCTCTCCTTTGGGTCAAGTATAATTAAAAGGACAACTAATGCTTGAATATGCTGGAAGAACATGTACACTTCAAACACCTAATCTACAGGTAGCAAGAGTAAGGTTATGAAAAAAATAATCTTCAAGCTCTTTTTAAAGTAACTCCTTGCAGAGTCTAGGTAGCTGGTGATTTATAGCCAACTGGGTGGTTATGACAAGGTAGAGAAGCTGACTATTGATTTCATGTCCACTCACCCTTCGTGTCACTTTGGCAGTTTCTGTCTCCTAGGTTGGAAAGTGCTTGCAATAGAGTGCTTACAATACCTGACCTCAATGTCTGACCTATTTGTCTGCCACTGAGTAGAGTTTTGCTCTTACTATTGCTTTAGCATTTGGGGACATCTCTTGCAGTAATGCGTAAATATTAAATTAATTAAAGAATTAAGAGTTGTGGATCTGGTGTTACAGAATAGTGAGGGATCTAAAGTGGCCTAATATGACACTTCATCATTTCTGTGGGAACAACATCGATATTTTGTCATGGTTTCAGCTGAGATGGAGTTAACTTTCTTACTAGCAGCTGGTATAGTGGTGTGTTTTGGATTTGGGAGGGGAAATAGTGTCGATAGTGCACTGGTATTTTTGGTTGTTGCTATGCAGTCAAGGCCTTTTCTGCTCCTCACACCACCCCGCCAGTGAGTAGGCTGGTGGGGGCACAAAAAGTTGGGAGGAGACACAGCTGGGACAGCTGAGCCCAACTGACCAAAGGGATATTCCATACCATGGGACGTCATGCTCAGTATATAAAGCTGGGAGAAGAAGAAGGAAGGGAGGGATGTTCGAAGTTACGGCGTTTTGTCTTCCCAAGTAACTGTTACGCGTGAGGGAGCCCTGCTTTCCTGGAGATGGCTGAACACCTGCCTGCCCATGGGAAATAGTGAATGAATGCCTTGTTTTGCTCTGCTTGTGTGCGTGGCTTTTACTCAACCTATTAAACTGTCTTTATCTCAACCCATGAGTTTTTCCTCACTTTTAATCTTCCAGTTCTCTCCCCTATCCCAGCTGGGGAAAGTGAGCGAGCGGCTGCATGGTCCTAGCTGCTGGCTGGGGTTAAACCATGACATAGTTAAAGTAGAATTATTAAGACTGTGAAGGACACGTAAAAATTTATTAAGGTACTCAGGCAAGAAATATCAGAAGGATATAAAAATAAGATGTAAGCATGTCCACTCCAATGGAATCTACCCCAAATCTAGGCGTTACATATCACCACATTGTTATTTCTTAATGGGATCCTACAGCTTGTGTAAGTTGTTGGTTTTTTGTTTTGTTTTTTTTTTTTTTTTTCAGTAGGAGTGTCTGTATGTGAAAGAATAATTTAAAAAAACATTGGTTGGCTACCCCAAAAAACAAATGCTACTTTAAGTCTTATCCAACTCCACTGAAAGGAGTGGGAGACTCCCCTTGACAGCAGTGATGTGCACAAGACCCTTAAGGTATTTATTATGAAATGATTACCATAATTTTGGAATTACCCACTTTGTTTCTCGTGCAGTGAGACCTACAGGCATACGTGCGGAAACAGATCAGCTGTTCACGTGCTCAGAAAGAAATAACATTATCACCCAATATCCGATACAGATGCACCTATATCCTACTGTTTGAATGTGCAGTGTCCAAAAGTATGAATAGGCTTTTCAGTACAAAAATTATTAAAGAAAAATGGGATATTAGCCTCCAAAATCAGTGCATGGTAGTTTCAGGAATAACTCTTTCTAGGACTAGTAAGATATGGGATCAGGATCAGAAGGCGAAGTTAGCTTTGGTTTGATTCTGAATTATTGAGAAATTGAAAGTGAGATAAAGCTTGGCCTCTGTGAATTAGCAGGGGATGTAAATTACTACCTGTGTAATGAACAGGTTAATAATTTCAGAGCTAATGTAACTCAACCCCATCATCAAATCTACAGACACTGGATGATGGTGAAATCCTAGCAGAAGCACCTCCTGGCGTTCAAGCTGCATAAACTGTAATTGTCTGCCAAGCAATAAATCATTTCAGTCTTTTTAACAGTGAAAGAGCAGACTTATCTTTTTTGGATGTGACGGACCCTTCAAGAACAGGGGCAGCCACGGGTGCAGAGATGCTTGTGCCCACGCTCCCTCCTCTGCCTCCCACTGGGAGCAGCCCTGGGATTAGTCTGTGTGGGTGCGGACCAGGGAGCTACCCGTGCCATGAGCACTGCTTAGAGTTGAAGGACCTGCGAGGTTTGCTGCAGACGGGTCCATGAGCAAGCGAGGGTGGCTGCAGGGTGGTTAGCCGGGGGCACAGGAGGGACGCAGGGAGTGGGTCACACTCACAGTACAAACACGGTGTTCACATCCCTTCAATGAGCAGGAGAGGAGAGGGAGAGACCCCAAACCAAGGACCTCACTTGCCTTCGTCATCTACAGGTGTTTCAAATATTTTTTGTGGTCTGTAGTGTTGAACATATATGTGATCAACAACTGCTCTATAATTCTAAGTTTGGCCACTCTGTCCTTAAGGCTGTGGAACAAGCTAAAAAAGAGGTATTAGATCCAAAAGCTGGGAATCTACTAATAGAAATCTATACAGCTAAAAAATGAGAAGCCAGGTAGCTTGAGGGTGGAGAAATGATTTTAAATGGCTTAAGCCTCTTCATGGCCATCTGATTTCCCAGGGCCAAGCACAGAAAATGAGATACTGATGAACAGGAAGACAGAGGATGGAAGGAGCATTGTTCTTGGGAACCTGCTTGAAATAGCTGCGGCAATCTTCTTAAACAGTAAGAAACAGGAAATATACAACCTTGAGAAATTTCCAAGCCTTGCCTGCCAAACTTTGGAGAATAATTGGTCAGTATCAGGAGCTTCTAAGATGCTAGAGCAGTTCAGAAAAATTATCATAAACTTATGAGAATTTTCTGAAAGTATAGGTTGTTTAGTTTTTGCAAATTTATTGTGGTTTTGCCATTCTGTGTTAAAACAATAAATTATTTGATTGCTAAATTGTAGTCGGTGATAAATCCAGCTCTGGGTGACAAGAAGATATTTTATTTCTCTAGATTGGCAAGCCCTAACACAGGAAAGTGAGAAACTCTTGTAGGGCCTGACATTTCCACATGTTTCCATAGAATGTTAGCTGGGTTATGGAGCTAACAACACTTCATGAGCTGGTTTACAATCTGGAAAAACATGAATCTGTGTGTAACAGATGTCAGCCCTGGACCATAAATAGCCAGGAAAGATCCTGCACATCATAAATGTAAATGGAGAAGGTACTTGATGTCAGGGTTCTCAGAGGACATTGCAATGGTGAATGAAAATTGTTGCTTCTTCTAGGTAGCAATAGTTCATGGAAAGGGGTAAAAGAAAGTGATCAAATACTGACAATGTGAAAATAATGCCAGGAGAACCGGGTTTTGGGTGGTTTCTAGAAATACTGTAAAATTCAGTACCCAAGCACCAGCATTTTTCCAAGTGTCCTTGAAAAACATGTAGTGTGGAGATGATCAGATTCATGTTGACAGTATTCAGCACGGTATGTGACTATTTATGCTTGTTTGCACATTAATTGCACGACTGTATTCACCACATGGCACAGTAGTACAGAAAAAGTTTTAGAGAGGCAGATTCTTTCAGGTTTTCTTTCCCACGTAGAAGGAACCCTCCGCTGGAGACATGGTTCCTTCTGGTTTATAGTCTGTGAATTTAGGAGACATGGAGTGAAGGGGCTATAATTGTGTGCGCACCTGCATCATGCCCCTGTGTCCTCCTGTAATGTGCCAAGTGAAACGAAGGTCTGTGGCGAGGATGGGCTGGGTATGTTGCAGCAGGACCTAAGAGATGAAATCCTGCCTGCATAGCACAGAGCTGCTACAGGGCTCCTCCAAATGACACCTAGTTGGAAACCAAGCATGTTCCCAAGAAAGCAGAGTTAAACTGGCTTTTATAATTCTCAGAGAGCCAGCACTATTCTCAGCAAAATGTTTCAGTGACTAATTAGCATCATTACGAAAGTGCCATACCTCATTTCAAGCCTGAATTTGCCTTGGCCCAACTTCCAGAAGTTGGGGATTGTTATACTTTTCCTTGACAGACTGCAGAGGCCTTTATTACATTTGTGATTCCTACACAGACACTTGTAGACCATGATGTAGTTATCCCTTAGTATCTACCTCCTGTAGTTCGCTAAATAAGTACAACATATTTAGTCTTTTTCTCTAGGATGTATTTCCCATCCTTTTCTTGTTGCCATGCACCTGCCCTTGAATCAGGTGAATGCAAATCTCTTCTTTATATCCCAGGTCTTGTGTCCACTCCTTTTCAGTTTGACTAGAAAATCCAATGAGAAATGATAGACCTGCATCTATTATTCACTTTTTATTTTATTGGGGGATTTTCTAAGTGCATCTGAGTGTGCAGGCACTGCTGAGGCCAAGGACTGAATATACCCTGAATCTGAGACGTTAATAGATTTTTGTATAACTGTCATTACTCTAAACCCATTGGGTCTCCTTTCCTCTTCAAGAGGAACAAAGGGCGTTCCAAGTCTCCCCAAGAAATAGAGGGCTTCCAAAGGAAACAAAGAGATAGGCTATGTAAAATAAATAATCCTCACCTCGCAGAAGCGGGCGAGACGCAGTGCGTTTGTGCGTGGGGTTGTGCCCTCGCGAATTGTGTGCGTGGCTCCTGCAGCAGCCCCGGCACCACTCACATTTCCAGAGCCAGGCGGAGGCAGAGGAATGGGGATAGGAGCCAGCGAAGGGAGAGGAGGGGTAAAGTCTCTCCCTGCAGCTGTGGCAGGGAAGAACAAAACCACTGCCTTGGATCTGCACTCAGTGTCAGGTTTGCTTTCGCTGTGTTGGAGCTGGAGGCTGCACACCGCTTGGAGCTCAGACTGCTGTGTGAAACCTGTCCTCTCAGTGGGGATACATCCCCTGGCTGTAGAAAGCATCCCACACCCGCGTCGTGGCACGCACCCTGGTGTATGAGGTCCCCGTCCCATTCCCCCTTTTGCATTAGGGCTTCCAGCTTTCCAATAGCTGGAAAATAGTCCCGTGGCAGCCACAGTACAGGGTCGAGCCTGGCTCTGTTATAATGCTTTCTGCCTGGAAATCTCAGGGTTCCTTACCAGCATCACTTTCCCAGGTCAAACCTAGATTTAACTGGCAGCAAAACCCCAGTTCTGCCTTACTGTTAGTTTTTTGATTGATGATGTTTATTTAATTTCCCATCTATCACTGGCCTGGGATTGTATTGCAGTACAAGTATGAGCACAGCTATTTATAGATACAGCAGTAAAGGGATTTGTACCCGTTCGGTATTTATTTCGAATTACTGCAATATTTTGAAATTAGAGTGAATGTGGAAAAAATATTAAAATTAGTTTTCTAGACCTGTGTCATCACATCTAGGTAAAATAAGCCACGGCTGGGGAGAAAAGTCTATGTTCAGGTTTCCCCCAAAGCACAGAGGAAGCGAAGAGGTATGAGCCCCATGAGAGGCAGCCGGGGCGGTGTTGTAGCTGGGGTCTGGGATGTACTCTGGGTGCTGGATTGCATATTGGCACTGCTTTCATTGCCGGAGCTAGTTGAATTAAAGCTGGAGTGAGTGTATTTCCAGACACTATAAGACTCCCTTCACACTGCTCTGCAGACACACAGACACACGTGCGCACATACACACGTGTGCACACATGCATAGGCAGAACTCGGAATCACCCACCCCTGCCTCGTCCTCTCCATCGTTGCTGCAGCCAGTGCTCTTTGCTTTTGCTAACAGCATTGCACGTACAGGATGAGTGTCATACCCTGGCTGCTTCTTATACCCAGGCTGATCTTACAGTGCAAGAATAGTTAGCCACACAATACAGAGTGTGTTGTTAAAAAGCACCTCCATATTAAAAAATCATCACAGAACTCATACAGACACAAGCAGCCCCTGAACTCACATGTGGGTTTGGTAGACTGTTGCCTTGCGTTGTTTGTAACTGAGCAGAGTTAGTGCAAGATGCTACTTTTTCTCTTTGTTGGTTTGTTTGTGGGGTTTTTTTCAAATATACATCTGCATGGAAAGGTGCCTTTCTCTCTCAGTTCCTCTCCTGCCCATGTGCCTCCCGGTACTACACAGCAGTAAATAAGTGTCTGTTGTTCAGATGTTATTCACCTTTTCCTTTTGTTCTAGCTAATTTTGTTGATACAGTGTGAGAAAAGAAGTCAAGAGAGAGGGTTATAATGTTCGTTTCTAAGAGTCATAGTGAGTGTTACATTTGTACTTCTCACTTGTTGTCTTTTATCGCATAATAAAAAGTGAAGAAGCCAAGTACTTCGTTATATAAGTAGAAAATACTTGTGCCTACGATTTAACCCTTCAAGCAATGTATAGGAATCAAAGCATAATCCATAGAGTTTTTCAAATTACTGAAGGCATTGTAGTGCAGCACTTCCTATAGTTCTTCAGTCCCAGCAAACTGGTTGTAAAATATATCTTACTGCTTTTATACTTTTGACTGACTTTTCTTTACACAACTATTTACAGAGTCATAGCATGCTCAGCCTGCTCGTAAATTAAGCAGTATAACGAAGAAAACATGAAGAAGCTTGAGCCTTGGACTGAATGTTATCACTCCATGTGTCAATAATGACTTTAATGTGTTAATAATGACTTTAATTGAGCAGACATTACTAGTGAGTATCTTCTGGCCATCGAAGGCATTTTTTCTTACTCGTCTCCTTAAATATCTCAGTTAAATTATGCAGACAAAATTATGTCCTATAATGTAATGACATAAAATCTGAAGAAATAATTGAGGAGTTAAGTGACATATTCCTGTTGAGAACAGAAGGAATTGTGGCTGCTTTTAATGTAAAATATCTTCTCATTTACAAATCTTGGGGGAAAAAAATAGAAAGCATTCTTTGAGCTTCTATGCTGTTGGTACATTTTTAGCATTGGGTACAACTTTTACACAGCTCATCAGAGTAATTAGCTATTTACCATTTAAGTTACTGTGAAAGTATCTTAAAACTTCTTTTGTGCTCTTATCGCTTTTTAAGGAGCACATTTATACACAAATTGCTTGGCATCTCTGTATCAAGGCTTTGATCTCCTGCACTATCAGTTGTTGGCTCAGGTACAAGAGACTGTAAAATATACAAAGCTGTCTGCTCTAGACTCCAGCTGAAATAAAAAAAGGAGGGTGTTTATACACAGCCACTCATTAGCTAAGTCAGTCAATATTTACATGTTGCAAGTATAATGCCTTCTTTATGGTAGATAAATTATTTAATCCAACCTCCATGAAACTTCCTTTCAAGAAGCTAATATTTACTACTAAATGACTTTTTAGTTCCTAACTATAATCATAACCTGAATATGATCCTTTTCTGCCTTTTTGATCCCAACTACTTGATCAGCTTTGGTAAAACATGATGGAGTGTTTTACAGTTGGTACGTAAAGCCATTTATGATTTTGTTGCCATATAATGTATTTTTTTTTAAATGTCATCAAACTGGGCAACTAGCTTTTGTGTTGTGTTACATATATTTTACAAGTTTGCTGTTAATGCTGTGTGCTGTAGACTTATTACACCATCACCTGAGAATTAAAGTTCAAGCCTATAGGATCTGGCAGTTGCTAGCATAGCCAGGGTCTTGCTGACAGAAATGCATGTAATGCATTAGGTGACATACATCTGCCGGTCATTTGTTTCTTGATTAATGCTTTCCAACAAACTGGGGCTAGAATCAACATTGCCTTTCTCCATTTGTGCCTCTGTTAGGACTTGATCAGCCCCACTCCTTTCTGGCCTACCAAGTCAGCTGCAGGGAGAGGAAGAGATCAGAGCTCCGTTTCTTCTTATTATTTTAGTACTTGAAATGGCACACAAATGTCATGATTGCAGATTATTACAACAACAAACAAGACAGTAACAGCATCTCTTGGAAAGAACAGGGAACAAGGGGGAAAAGATTTCTGGACTTAAGTACATACAAGAAAATACAGACACGTGTGCTCATGTGTTTTCAGATACAGAAGGTGTTAAATCCTGAGCTAAAGTTAGGTTTCCAATATTACAGAAATTGTTGTGGGTTTGGGTTTTTTTCATTAAAACTCGCTCAGACTGCTTTCAGCATATGGCTCTGAAGTTGGGGTGTTTTTTTTGCATTTGTATATGCACATAAAAATATTTTCCTGCTATTATGTATTTCTAGCTGTTTTTTGTATAGTCCTATCATCTTTGTAACATTTCTGTGGTGAATTATGTTTGTGGCATTTTTGTGTAAGTGTTTCAAAATACATTTCAGAGATGTAAGAATGCAAGTGGCATTGTTTGCAGATGTCACCTCTGACAGTTTTAGAATTTTTATGTGTTTCTTCAGTGGCTCTAGTAATGACTGTTATCTTCAGCATTATTATACCCAATAGTTGATTGTATATTGCCATTATTTCCTTAGTGAAAATCCTTAGCAGTATGACACTAAAGCTGTGGATGTCCTAAACAGATAAACAAAGAGTGTTTTGTATGGAGAATGCAGATATAGGTTAGATTTCCCAATACAGACAGACATATTCTGCAGAGAAGAGTAGAACATAAAGCCATATTTTCCACTTTGTATTCCTTAAAATAGGGAGGAAAAAGTAGTTTGAGTCGTGCTTCATGCCGAATCTTCTATTTGCGGATATTCCTAGAAATTCCACTGGTGCCAGTGATTTATTGACACTTGAAAGATTTATGACCCACCTACTTTTCATCTTCTGTCACAATTCATCTGCTTAGTGATATAGGAGAGCCATATAAAATTAAACGAATTGTTAGAAGAAGGGATGTGACCAAAAGAAGATGGTCCGATTGACTCTGTGTGCTCCTAAGCTGTCTGAGGGGCTGATGCAAACCTCCCTCGCAAAGCTGTGCTGGTTCCCAGCAAGCTGAAGGGATCACTCATGTGGTCTGCAAACACAGTGAGTCTTAATGGCTTTGTTANCCCGGGGGGGGGGGGGTGTCACGTGTCATCTCTGGGTCCCCCCTCCGCCAGCCTGCTGTCACCTCTCACACAGCCCAGCCACAGCGGGCAATCTATGGCTGTGGTTAAATGCCCTTTGCTCCCAACTCGGCTTGGATGGGTGAAATCAGACTGGGTGAAGGAGGTTAGGGAGACCAAAGGAAACAGGATAAGCAAAAAATGCTCACGTGTATAGTGAGGGGAAGGAAGGGAGGGAGGAAGGGATGGGGGAAAGGAGAACTATTTCTAGGCTATCTGTTGATCCACTGTGCAGTGCTGCAGTGTTTGGGACTTATCTCTG